>JAVXUL010163876.1:0-13201 GCA_035590515.1 Trichilia minutiflora | reverse complement strand
AATGAGTGCAAATGCATGAACAAGAAGTGAAAAGGAAGTTACCATCATACCCTCAGGGTACAATCACGGGTGTGATATGTTAAATCTCCTTTCACCCTCTACTTCTTACTTGCATCGATACCTTCACATACTCATATATCAAACGTGTAATCAAGACACGTGTACTTCTCCTTTTGTGGGCTAAAAACAAACAAACAAACAGAAATAATAGTTAAAACATATAAGTTTAAAAATAAATTCATAAATCCATATTTTTTTATAAAATCATGACAATCAATAAATATGAGCAATTATCAACTATAAGAATCTTTTACAAATCCACAACTGGTTTTATGAACTCTAAATTAAATCATTTTAATCACAATACATGTTTTCATTCTTTCATAAATATAAATATTAAATCAATATTTGATTAGAACAAAGACAAAACCATTTTCCTTTTTTTTTTAGACGAGGAAACTCACACACTCAGTCATCATTGTGCCGTCCAGCTGGATACGGGACGAGACCACCTCCCCTTAGGATATGTGCAGTGCAAGCACAGATCACGAGACACCCGATCTTAATTGATGAGACGTATGTGTAGGGATCACGCGCAGTGGTATCAAGTACGCGAGTGAAAATCCTGATTGCCCCAGACTCTTACAAGGAGTGGCAACCTGGGGAATCGAACACAGGACCGCAGCACAAGCGCAGATCGATATCTCATGCCCAACACCACCAGGCTACACCCTTTGGGGGCAAAAACCATTTTCTTGTCAATGTCTAACAACATCAACCATTTATATATTTTTAAAACAATCTAAATGTATGAAAAATAACTTCAAACATTCACTCACATTTAAAACATCTCATGTGTATAGGAAGATAGCTTTTGAAATATAACTAAAATCTATCTACTCACATATAAAAAATAACAACATACATTTTGAAAACTTAAATGAAAACAAAATTATATCCATTCACTAGCTTATCGTTAAATGTTGGATGAGAACCAGATTAATGTGGGTTATATAGTCATTTTCTCAACATATCTATAATACAAATTTGCTAATCATTGTCAGAATAAACGGAATATAAATGCATAAAATTACTAAAGCTTCTAATACGTGATTTTAAATTCTAATTTCTCACTGTTAGTCTTATAAATTGCTAATCCTAACACTTAGACATTATTTACAATCTTAATTAATCATAAATGTGCTAAATCGTAAAATTTTTCGTAATGAATAATAAATTTTTGTAATAAATAGTAGCTTATAGTTAAAAATTACTCAAAATATGAAAATTAATGCATTGAGAAGACTGAGAGTTTTATGGAAGGATTAATTTAATCCTTAGACATCTTAATCATGAACAATTATGAAAAATTTCAATTTATAAATAGTATCCTAATTCTCCTGTTAACTTATCTCTCAACTAAAACGATCGAACAAAATTTTATAGAGTGTTTACGAAGTAGAGTATTAGTGATCTGTAGCATAAAAAGAACTTTCATTCAGTTAAAAATTAAGAAAATTGAAGGAGAATAAAGAAAATAAAAAAATAGAAGCAAAATGAAAGCATTGTGTCGGGTGAAGAAGAAAACTAAGAGCAAAAATGATTTATTCATCATTAGATCATGTATTTATAATATTTATGGAAATGGCAAAACTATCCTCAATGTTAAGGAAGAAAGAAAGAAATGAAAAAGGGTGAAAATGAAAGTTTGGTGGCAAAATTTTAAGCAAGCAACGCCATTTTCAGGCTCCAGAACATATTCAACAGCATGACCGGTGTCAGTCACATTGGATAGTCCAATACCGTTATTGACAACTCGTGCTAATCATAGGGCTTTGGTTTGGGCCAGTTTGGCTTTGCTGAGCTCATACTTTCCCTTATGCTGTCTTGTACAATTTATCTCTATTATTGACTTTAATTCTCTTTAGTTTAATTTTTATTTTATTTTTTTTTACAAAATCCTTATTTTATTGATTTTTTATAAAAATAAACTATAATTTAAAACTCCATCCCGACCAATAAAAATTTAACACAAAAATTTAGGTACATAAATAATGCTTAAAAATAACTTTTTCTAAACTCGTTTAATTTTCGTCAAATCACCTTCAATCACTTAATAAACAGTAATACATAATTAGTTACTCAATTTTTACCACTTGAACATATAATTTTATAAAATAATAAAATAATAAAAATATCTTTCACGTGCAAAATGGTTAAAATTCCTTTTGGTTTAAATACAGTATATTACAATTTATATATTTTTAATTAATACTGAATTTTTTAATTTTTATCTCCGAGTAAATATAAAATTATAGTTATTCAATATAAAATATGTCTTATAATTTTTCTTGAACTTTGTGAATAATAAAGACATTGTTATCTCGTATCCTATAAAGCACGATACTTCCCAAATATTTTCAAAGATTCCATGATGAGCACTGAACATGTCTTTAGTAGTCAATCCATGTGTCAATGAAACCTTTAATCTATAGAATGAATCATATGTCGTGTATACATATAGAGTTCATCTTATAAATCGTAAGTCAGTTCGAATTACAAAAGGGCATGAAAATGGGGTTGTTAGTTGATTTAGTCGACACCAAGTTTCAATCTTTTCGATATCGCTTTCTCATTTAACAGTTATAATTTCTTGAAAATGGGCATCTACAATGCCAGTTGGAAGAGATAGGGTCCTGAGAGGAAGAATGAAAAGACGGGAGATAGGGACCTTTCTAAGTGCAATGGATAGGAACTCTTACTCATGGCTTTTGTCAACGACTATGGGCTGTGTCAAAATCGTAACTTCCATAATTCTTAAAAATAAATTTAGTATATAGTAAATATATTAACGGTTTTAATTCGATGTTATTATACTAATTTTGTTTTAAACTTTTCATTAAAATTTTCAAATTCGTTTTTTGTGTCGACCTTGTCCATTTGACACATCGAACAATAATTAATGAAGGAGAAAAAAATGCATCAAACGAAGAAAGTTCAGATACACTCGATTATAATACACTCTTCTACTAAACTCTTTTAATATGTGTATTAATTATTGTCCGTAAATCATTTTACCATAACGATTTAGAGAAAGAATATATTAACCTCAAATATATGTAAAAAAAATTTTATCCCTCTTTAATTATCTTGGAATTAATTCCACTCTAATTACAGGCTTTACTAACCATATTCTGTGGAGTGAGCCAAATATTCGCTTGCATGTGTCTGTGCACCATTACTGTCTCGGGAATTTTTATTTTCGGCATATTCTCAGCAATTGGTTGCCAAATATTAAATATATTTACCCATGATCGATTCTTAATTAAATTAGGTTGTAGGCAAAATATCTCCTAAACATGGAACAGAATTATTAGTTTCTACATAATTTTCTTTTTAATAATAAAATCTAGCTTTATAAATTACTTTTGAAAAGGAAATCTAAAGTGTAAACATCAAACACTCCTGAAGAAAGCATTTGGGATCATGTACCCGAATATTCTTGTAAATCGGTAGAAGGGTTTCCAAAAAATCGTGTTGTTGCTTTGCTGTGATAAGACAGCCAAATTTATTTTGCTAATTAAACAGTACTAATCTTCTGCTAAAGCTAATTAATGGATTTACATAAATATTTCTGTTTTACTTTTTATCCTATGAGAACCTTGGATTCTCTTTCCCAGCTCAAAGCCTTTTTGATTCGTGTAGACCATTTTAATATATAATTAACATGACCCACAAATCCATGTAAATCTGCATTTATTCAATTTGGTGGGCTTGTAAGGTGAAGATAATTACTTGAAGTGGGCTATTAATTATAATTTTATTGTCAAAATTTTAAAGTGTTCTCTATAAAATGATGGGCTTGACTACATCATTTCTGCTAAGTTAGAAGAGTCTGTTTTAGTTTTAGAGTTTATCAAACTTAGACCTTAGATAATTTTTTTCTAATTACTTAACCAACCAATCAGAGACTTAAGTGATCTCTTTGTTGAATAAAAAGATCAAGAAAGATTTTGAAATCATGTAAATTAAGTTATCATTAAGCACAATTTTGAAGTTGTTTAGCGATAACAAATTTATTAAGTATTCCTTAATTAATGACTAATAAGGCTGAGTTTCAAGTAAATCAATTGACTTCTATATTGCCATGGGTATGTGGTGCATGAAAATGACAGTTGATAAATTATATAGGCAAAGGATTTTCCATATCTAAGCTGCTAATTAGAAAATAAGTCAAGCCTAAGCAAATTGGTTAATAATGTAGTTAATTAAGTGACCTTGCTTCTAGGGGAATGAAAAGTTTTATTATGTGGGACAGTGCATGCTCTGATGATCATACTGTATTTGGAAATGAAGAAGGGGAGCGAGAAGGATCAATTAATTTATTTCTCTAGATTCTAGATATATATTTCTGAGATTTCCCACTTAGAAAACTCCAAAAATAGCAGCAAATTTTGACTGCTAAAACATTATATATGATCAGTTTACAACGATTAATTGACATGCAAAAAGCTGTTTGACAGATAAGAATCAATTCTCTAATAGGAAGAGCATGCATGCAAACAGAAACAGCTCTAACCTAAAAATTAAAACAAAACCATGAACTTTTTGTCTTTTAAAAAAAAAAAGAAGCATTCCATGATTATTATATTTGCGGAATTGGCGCATTAATTACTAGCATTAAATCATATCATATATGTTGGACAAAAATGTATATACTGAGAGATTATGGTTTTGTTCTTTGCACTTGCTTGTAATGTTGGTCAAGTGATATATGGTTTTATATGTATATATAAAATAAAAAAAATAAAAAAACTGAAATTGAAATCTCTATCTTTCCTTCTTTATGGAGAGATAAGTTCATTACTTACCCAAACAAGAAACTGGGTCACTTATTCTACTATATATCATATTTGTGGTCATGTGGGGAAATTATAATTATGACTATCAAAATCAGTTATAACTAGAAAATTTATATTGTTTTATTTTTGTATACACAGTTTCAACTTGCCTGAAGCGGAGCCATTAAAATAAAAATAGAAATTGACAACTTGTATTAATTTAGAAAAACCTTATATAATAACTTGATTATATTTATAAAATTAGTATATATATATCAAATTTATATCTCAATTATTGTACTTGATCAAGTGGCTGGCAGTAATATATACAAATTATATTTTAGCTTTTACTCCTATTAAAGTTAGGGAGTTTTATAAAGTGAGATGGACCTTATCCACGTGTTCAGTTCAACTCATTATATAACCTTACGTATATAGCAAGTAAATTGAAAATTAAAGAGAGAGAACACATAAAATAATGATGGTAGGGATGTTTAGAATATCTGGTTCAAATCTGAAAAATGATACTCAAAAAATTAGGTATCTTTTTAATTAGGATCAGATTCGGTCTTAAAATTTGGATCCGATTTTAAATAGGACTGGATTCGGTCCTAACTCATCGAGTATCGATTTTTATTCGGTACCTAGTTTTTATTATATATAAATAATTTTTTTATTTAATTTTTTTAAAATCTCTAATCATCGACTCCCTTTTCTCTCCACTCTCCATTCTCCACTCTCGTCTTCATCGCTGCTGGTGCTATCTTCTCACCGTCCTTCACATTTGCCTGCTACTGGTTTGATAGGTCAATGTCTCTATGGAATGCTTTTCATATTAGTAGTGGCTATATGATATGCTTCCTTGGTTCTGATTTGCTCATAGATTTCGATCAACCAATACAAAGATTTTTTCTATAATAAGAAACAGAGAGAGGAAAACAAAAGATTTTGTTTTTGTTATTGTTTTTATCAAATAAATATGAGAAAAAAGAAGAAGAAAATGGGATGCTTGCTTTTGTGTTTGTATATGTTCTTATGTCTTTGTTTTCTTCGTTGTGATAGGATTATGTTGGTTATGGTGATTGGTGAATTTTTTTTTCATTTTTTAAAAATCAAGATGAAAGTATTGAGTTTTCGATTATTGTGACATTGTCTAAATATCTCTTTGTGTTTGTTTAGAGTTTTTCTGCTTCCATTCCTTTTTCTCGTTGGCTTCCTGCAATCTTGAAGGAGATCCTGACCTCTGTTGGCCAACTCTGTTGATTCACTTTATGAAGAAAAAAAAGACAAAACCAGAGAATTGTAGCTCTCAACAAAATCCTGCTATGAGGAATCTGACGATCTCTGCTTCCACAGCTCTGAGATTACCTCTGAACTGCATTTTTTGGTTGTGTTTTCCAATCCAAGTAAGCACGTTACTTAGTTTCAAATTCCTTTTGTCTTTCTAGTAACAACCTGGAAACTTGACAATGTTTTTTTTTAAGGTCAATGGCTTTACCTACTATACTATTAAGATTAAGTAAAAGCATACCTCTTACAAACATCTTTCTACTTGCACTCAACTTAAATGAAGTAGATTCATTGTTGAGTGAAAATTTGTGATCGATTTGCTTGATCATCAAACAATTTAAGCTGAATAACGTAATTTTTTATTCTAAATGATATTACAAAATTACTTGATACAGGAGATTATCATCTAACAAAAAAGATGGGAATGTCAGGAAGCTATGATCTCTATGAGCGTGCAGAAGATTATAATATGGTCGACTGAAATTCAATTCTATCATTTATCTATCTGACAAAGCAATATATATTCTGAGTAGAAGCCATGTCTGTCCACCATTTGTGCTTGGTAGAAATCCATGAAACCTTGCTGAGTTTCAGCTTCTTGTTTGATGATAATGATGATACAAAATGATCTGGTTTAGAAGCTATTAAGGATAGACATTTTCTAGTATGGCATCATCATTTCCAACCAGCCTTTTATGTTTGCTTTTCAGTATCTGCTCTTTTTTTTTATTATGTTCATTGTATTGTGGGTGAAATGTCATTTTATGTAATGATATGATGATGCCTTTGCTTCTATTAGATTTTAATTTTACAGCTTTGGTTGGCATGTGAATTTGAGATATCCCATTTTTTGTTTTTTAGCAAGGAAATTATTCAAATGTATATTTGGAAGAGTTGGATCATATTCTCATACAGCTAGTGCAGGTTTTTCGTTGAGAAGGCAATCTTTAAGTTTATGGGGTTGTGTCTTATTTTGTATAATTATTTTTTTTCATATATTACTGTAGTTTTAAAAATTTTAGATTAAAATGTAAGATTTTAAAATTTTATTTTAAAAAATAGGGATTAAATTGTAAGAATGAAAAAATTTTTATTTTTAATTATTAAAACCTATATTCGAATTAAATCGAGTATCGGTTCGATTTAAATAGGGAACCAAAAAATTGGTCTCCTATTTAAAGTAGATCGGATCTAGACTAAAAAATCCATATCCGATTTAAAATCGGATCGGATACTGGTTTGGCTCAAAAAAATCGGATCCTAGTCCGATTTTAGTCCTAAGTGATGGTAGTCAAAAAAAGAAAGAAAAGAGACAGATAGCAGAGAGTAACAATCACAGACACAAGAGACATTGACGAGAAAGAAAAATCGACGACAAGGGTAGAATTTTTTGCAAAATTTTTTAACGTACAGGTTTTGGTTTTTTAACAATCGGAGATTAATTCATTATCGATCGAGCTAAAATTTTAGAGGTACGTTTATTATATCTTGTTCTTTAATTCGAACGGTTGGATAATTATAATTCAGATTTGAAAGTCAATTTCGAAGACACTTATTTTTAGGTGAGAAAGATTTATTTTTTATCAATTTCTGAGTTGTTTTTGGATTGATCTTTATTTGTTATTATTAGAAGTATTTACTCTATCATTATTAATAATTGTGGGATAGGTTTTATATCTAATAGATTTAGGTTTATACCTAAAGTTTTATAATAGAGATTTGGTGGACTCCAAAAGCGGTTCCGTGATTTTTATCTTTCACATTAAAAGAGTTTTTCACGTTAAAAGTTGGATCGTGTTAATTATTATTTTACTGTCTATATTTGTATTTGGTGTATTTATTTGGTTCCTTATAGGTTCAATCAAAGAGAAAATTTCATAATTTTTTTCTAATAAAGTGGTATCAGAGTCTAATTTATATTGTATTTGATTGAATGATAGAATTAAGTATAACAAAATGATTAGTTTGAATGGAACAAATTATCATGTTTGGAAGGACAAGATGGAAGATCTGTTATATGTGAACCGTTGGTATTTACTAGTGTTTGGTGAATCAAAACCTGAGAACATGAGTGATTTTGATTGAACTTTTGAGTATAAAATTATGTGTGGATTCATATGACAGTTTGTAGATGATAATATTTTGAATCATATTAGTAAAAAAACACATACTGGAACTTTGTGAAACAAGCTTGAGTTGTTATATATGAGGAAGACCGATAACAATAAAATATTTTTAATTAAATAACTTATGAGTTTAAAATATAAAGATGGTCAATTGATTTTAGATCATTTGAATGAGTTTCAAGGATTATTGAATCAACTTTCAACGATGAATATTAAATTTGAAGATGAGGTATATGACTTGTGATTGCTTGGTACATTGCCTGATACTTGAGAGACTTTTTATATGTCACTTTGTAATTTAGCTCTTGATAGTATAATTACCATAGATTTTATTAAGAGCGGGATCTTGAATGAGAAAATAAGAAGAAAAACTCAAGGTTTTTTTATCAAGTTCAGAAGTCTTCGTTATAGAGAAAAGGGGAAGAAGGCAGAATAGAGGCCCAAGAGATAAAGGCAAGAACATAAGTAAATTAAGATTATAATAGAAGAATGTTGAATGTTTTCATTGTGGTAAAATGGGTCACACTAAGAAAAATTATTTTCAGTTGCAACGAGAAAAGAAAAATAGCAATAGTAAAAAAGAAAAGAATGATCATAATAAAGATGATTGAGTTATTACTGTGTTAAATAAGTTTGTTATTGTATGCTATGATAATAATATGAATGTTGCATATAGTGAGTTCAGTTGGATTATTGATAGTGGAGCATCTTATCATATTACTTCTAGAAGAGAATTTTTCACTTCTTATATACCTAGTGACTTTGGTACATTAAAGATGGACAATGATGACTTGATCAAAGTAATAGGTGTGAAAGAAGTTAGTGTAGAAATTGAAAGTTGAGTGTCACTACTTCTTAAAGATGTTAACCATGCACCTGATATTCGACTTAATTTGATCTCAACTGAAAAGCTTGATGATGATGGATATCACAGTTATGAAGGTGATGAAAAATAGAAATTAATTAAAGGATCACTAGTAGTGGCCAGAGGTATAAAGTATTCTTCTTTATATATTTTGCAAACTAGGATTTCAAAAGGCATGTGTAATATCGTAGAGGATGTTATAGTATTATGACATAAGAGACATTGTCACATGAGTGAAAATAGAATGAGTATATTAGTCAAGAAAAATATACTCTCTGGAGTAAAGAGTGCGAAGCTTGAAAAGTGTGCATATTGTTTGGAGAAAAAATATAAGAGAGTTTCCTTCAGAAGTCATTCACCTTCAAGAAAATCCGAATTACTAGAATTGGTACACTCAGATATTTGTGGTTCAATGCCTACAAAAATCGTTGATGGTACAACTTATTTTGTGATTTTTATTGATCAATATTTAAGGAAGGTTTGGGTTTACTTATTGAAGACAAAGAATTAGGCATTTGATGCATTTAAGTAATTTTAGGTCTTAGTTGAGAAAAAAAAAGGGAAAAAACTAAAGTGTGTTCGATCAGATAATGGTGACGAGTATATTGGCTCTTTTGATGAGTATTGTAGGCAGTAAGATACTAGACATCAGAAAATACCATCCAAGACACTTCAGTTAAATGGTATAGTGGAACGACTAAATCGCACGCTTATGGAAAGAGTTAAATGTTTGATTTCGGATGCGAAATTATCCAAATCCTTTTTGGGGTGAAGTATTGAGTACAATGATACACATGATTAATCTATCTCCTATAGTTGCTCTAGATGGTGATATGTCAAAAATAGTTTGGCTTAGAAGGGATGTTTTCTACGATTACCTAAGAGTGTTTGGTTATAAAGTCTTTGTTCATGTTCTGAAAGATAAGAGGTTTAAGTTAGATGTTAGGATACCAGAATGTATTTTTCTTGGTTATGGTTCTGATTAGTTAAGCTCCAGATTGTATAATCCGATTGAAAAGAAAATTCTAAAAAGTTGAGATGTTATTTTTATGGAAGGTCAGACTATTGAAGATATTGAAAAGACAGAGAAGACAGTTCCTCAGAGTTCACATTCATATGTGGATATTGATCCAACTTCTTCTATAGTAGAATATGATCAGATTGAGAATCATATGAAGATTCAAAATGAACAACCGAGTATAGATAACACGGATGATCATATAGATGATAATGTTTTGCCATTGATTACTATTTTGAGGAGGTCTACCAGAGATCGTCGTCCTTTTTCTAGGTATTCTGTTGATCAGTATGTGCTTTTAACTGATAGTGATGAGTCTGAGTGCTTTGAAGAAGTAATGGAGGATGAAAATAAAAATGAGTGGCTTGATGCGATGAATGATGAGATGAAATCCTTGAATGAAAACTGCATATTTGAGTTGATGAAATTATCTAACGATAAAAAAGCTTTGGAAAATCGTTGAATTTATAAATTGAAGCAAGATGAGAATTTTTCACATCCGCAATATAAGGCTAGATTACTCATCAAGGAATTTAGTCAAAAAAGGGGATTGATTTTGATGAGATTTTCTCTCTAGTTGTCAAGATGTCTTTTATCAGAGTTGATATGAGTTTAGCAGCTACACTTGATCTTGGGATTGAGCAGATGGATATGAAAACCACTTTTCTTCATGGTGAGTTGGAGGAAGAATTTACATGAAGCAGCCAGAGGAATATAAGGTAAAAGGTAAACAGGATTTTGTTTGTAAGTTGAATAAGAGCCTGCATAGATTAAAGCAGGCACTACGACAATGGTATAGAAAATTTGAGTCTTTTATGGTGGAGCAAGCCTATAAGAAGACTACTTATGATCATTGTGTATTTGTGAAAAAGTTTTCTGATGATGACTTTATCATCTTGTTGCTCTATATTGATGATATGCTTATAGTTGGTTAGGATACTTTTAAGATTAAGAAGTTGAAAAATGATTTGTGTAAGATATTTGCAATGAAAGATTTGGGGCCAGCTAAGTAAATCCTTAGAACAAGGATTAGTCATGATATAAAAACTAGAATGATCTGGTTATCACAAGAAAAATACATTGAGAAAGTACTTCAGTGGTTTAACATGGATAAAGGTAAAGTGGTGAGCACTCTTCTTACTACACACTTTAAGCTTAGTAACAAGTAATATCCATCTAGTAAGAAGGAAGTGAAAGAGAAGGAAAATGTTCCTTATAAATCTGTAATTGGTAGTTTGATGTACGTAATGGTTTGCACCAAGTCAGATTTAGCTTATGTTATGAGAATGGTCAGTTGTTTTCTTTCAAATCCAAGAAGAGAACATTGGAATACAGTAAAGTGGAGTTTGAGATATCTTCAAGGTACTTCCAGTTTGAAACTTTCATTTGGAAGTGAGAAGGCAGTAATCACTGGATTCATCGATTCAGACATGATGAGAGATATTGATACTACAAGATCTATTTCAGGTTATTTGATGACGTTCTTAGAGGGAATAGTGGCATGCAATCTGTATTACAGAATTGTGTTGCTTTATCTACCACAGAAGCAGAATTCATTGCAATCACAGAAACAGGTAAAGAATTGCTATGGTTGAAAGATTTACGCGGGAACTTGATTTGAATTAAGATAGCTTTGTGTTGCTATGTGATAATCAAAATGTTGTATATCTTGCGAAGAACTCTACTTTTCATTCAAAATTTAAGAATATTGATGTTAAATATCATTGGATTTAAGATGCTTTGGAGTCTAGAAAGATAAACTCAAGAAAGTACAAACCGATGATAATGGTACTGATATGATGACAAAGATACTTTCGAAGAAAAAATTTGAATTTTATCGATGTAAGGCCGGTATAATTTCTACATGATATTCTGGAGTTATGATCTCTCCCTAGTTAGGATGGAGGGAGAGATTTGTTTGACCTTGCCCAAGTGTCCAACCCAACTTATTATATAACGCTACATATATAATAAGTTAATTGCAAATTAAAGAGAGAGAACACACAAATCAGTGATGGTAGCCAAAAAAGAAAGAAAAGAGACCAATTGTAGAGAGTGACGGTAGCAAACACGAGACGTTGGTGAGGAAGAAAAACCGGCGGTAAAGGCAGAATTTTTTGTAGAATTTTTCAGTACATAGGTTTTGATTTTTTGACGATCGAATATTGATTCACCGTCCGATCAAGCTAAAATTTTACAAGTACGTTCATGACATCTTGTTTTTCATTCTGAACGATTTGATTCTCATTTTAATAATTATAACTCAGACCTGAAAGTCAATTTTGAAGATACTTATTTTTGGATGAGAAAGATTTGTTTTCTACTAATTTCTGAGTTTTTTTTTATCGATCTTCACTTATTATTATTAAGAGTATTTACTCTATCATTATTAGTGATTGTGGGATATACCTATTGAATTTAGGTTTATACCTAAAGTTTTATAATGATAGTTTGGGTAGATTTCGAGAACGGTCCCATAGTTTTTATCCTTCACATTGAAAGAATTTTTCACGTTAAAAATTAAATTGTATTGATCATTATTTTACTGTTTATGTTTATATTTGATGTGTTTATTTGATCCTTTGTAGGTTTAATTAAAGAAGAAATTTCGTAATTTTTTTTAACAGTGCAGTTCGAGCGTGAAACTTAAAAAATATATATATATTATTTTAAATTATAAATTAATTATTTATTTTATTACTGTTGAAACTAATATATGACACTTTCCAACAGTATATCACATTAATTGTATGTCCCAATTTTATAATTATGAAATCATTCATGAATTTAATGCATTCAAATTTTAGATTTAGTTTTTGAGAAGTGTTTCTTGCGAACCAAATTAAATGACCTCTTAATATATAAGACATGCAACATAATATTCATGTCATTATCCTAAGTATAAAACCAGGAAGTAGGTGTTGGAGATATACCCTAGAACTAATCGTGTCATATTGTTCGGAGCTATCACCGTATAGTATATATATTATAAATATTAATTGTAAATTTGTTTATAATTAATAAATGGCATTTGTTATATCATTTTGCATTCATCAGTTGC
>JAVXUL010163855.1:0-13201 GCA_035590515.1 Trichilia minutiflora | reverse complement strand
GGGCAAAATATGGGTGGATTTAGAGAGAGAAATGGAGAGAATGTGAAAGGAGAGGAGGAGGAGAGAAATGGAGAGAAAACCCCTAAAAATTCAGCCTCTTGACTGCTATTTATAGAAAAATGGTGAAATTACTATTTTACCCTGAAGTTTTCTTAAGGAGGAAGCTTCTAGAAAGGGTAATTTCGTTATTTCGTGTTGATTCGATCGAACGAATCGAAGATTCGTTCGATCGAACCACCCCCTTCGTTCGAACGAATAACACTTCATTTGAACGAATCCTTCAATGTCTACAGAAGTCAGAAAGCTTCCCAATTACCAGTCAAATGAACCCTCATTTGTTCGAACGAACCCACACTTCGATCGAACGAATGGCTCTTTCGATCGAACGAATTCCATTTCGATCGAACGAATCCTCTTATTTGTTCGATTGAATCTGAAGCCAAAATTTTCTAGAGAATCCTCAAAATATCGATCGAACAAATCATCCATTCGATCGATCGAACCCGTTAAAATTTGAATTCTCACCTAACTATTCCCCCACACGAGCCTAAAATTACATCCATAATCACATGAAATATGAAATGAATACTGATATATGAACTGAAGAAGTGAAAAATGATAAATATACCCTTGATGATAAAACACGGAGTGTTACATTGGGAGTCTGTGATGGTTGTCATTTGGGGACGTGATAATTTTATTGGTATCAAAGCTTTTGATTTTAAACAGTTTTAAAAACACCCAAACTTGATTTTCAACTATATTTTTGAAATTCTGTGCATGATTTCATAGTTTTTGAAAGTTTTCCAGTAGACTAAATGAGTCGAGTCATAAGAAGCATCACCACCATGTTAAATACGTATATTTGAACCCCGTATTCTTTTTATAGCCAAAATATCTTCGAGACCTAGGCAAAATCATAGTAGACCACGAAGAGAGATTTTACCCGATATAGAAGAAGAGGCTACTTCGTATATGCCTCAACCTAAACCTAAAGAATGACCCGAACCCCCTCCATCTCAATACTAGCAATCAGACATGGGAATGCCTCAGCTTATGACCCCCGAGCAATAGGATGCATTTATGGCCTACTGGAATGCTAAAGCTGTAGAAGTATCCGGATCAGCTCTAAAATTATCTAAGCTCATCAAAGAGATTTGACAGCTGAGAAGTGTACTGTTTGAAGGTACTATAGATGCGATTATGGCCAATCGATGGTTTAAAAAGCTGGAAGGTGACCTGAATGATATAGAAATGGAGGACAGGTATAATTTAAAAGTGACTATTCAACTTTTAGAAGGTAATACAGCTACTTGGTGGGCGAATGTACAAGCTAGAGTCTCAACACAACTGACTTGAGATAATTTTGTATAAGAATTCTGAGATTAGTATTTTAACCTCTTTCATTATAACCAGAAAAAGTAAGAGTTCCTTCGATTGAAGCAGATAGGTAAAACAGTGACAGAGTATGAGACTCAGTTAAGGGAGTTAGTAAATTTTGTGCCGAAATTTGCTAATAAAGAAAGCCTGTGTGCCAAGTTTGTAGAGGGTCTGAATTTCGAGATTTATGAGAAGATGTCATTGTCAAGGACTCAGGGGTATAAAGAAATGATTCAGATGGTACTGCGAGTAGAGAAGTTAGCGGGGAAAGAAGATCGAGAAGTCAATTTTTTAAGAGAAGAGATTTGAGTATACAGGTTGGCTCCCCGTCTAAGAAGAGCCATAACAATGGTTCATCCAGTGGAGCCTCTACTACTAGTCCTATAAGCATCTCTTCACATTCTCCTCAGAGCCAAGGACACTCAAGATTTAGATCATCAGCTCAAGGACAGACTCAAGGATCAAGACAGAGTTAGAGTATGAATAGGTGTATTAATTATAGACAATACCACACAGGCCTGTATCATCAACAATCACCATGCTACCATTGTGAAGAAATAGGGCACATCAAAATATACTATCCCAAGTTAGGTAGAGCAGAATGGGGTGGCCAGACAAGTCAGTATCCTGCACCTTAATAACATCCATCAGTTGAGCAGCCTGCAGTTTCTACAAGTAGAAGATTAGGTATAGACAGTTCCTCAACAACATCCCATGGTGCTCAGAGAACTCGAGATAGAGTTCAGACCAGGGTATTTACTTTGAATCAGGAGCAGGCACAAACTAACCCAGATCTGATGACTGGTATGGTTATAATTTTTAATCAACCTGCTTATGTATTGATAGATCCGGGTTTTAATAGATCTTTTATCAATGTCACTTTAGCATCTCATGCTAATGTCCCATTGTTACCCTTAGATTAAGAAATAATAGTTCATACCCCTCTAGGCTAGAAGTTATTGAAGAAGATTGTGTTTAAAGATTGTGTTGTGGTAGTGAATGGAGTTGAGCTGGTAGCAGACTTGATTCCTCTGAGGATGGAAGATATTGATGCGATATTGAGGATGGATTGGTTATCCAGACATCGAGCAACAGTGAATTGCTTTGCCAAACAAGTTATACTCAAAGAACCTAGGGGAGTAAAGACAGTTTTCTTAGGTGAGCAGAATATTTTGTCTAGTAGCTTGATCTGTGCTATGGAAGCTTAGAGGTTAATGAGAAAAGGGTGTCAAGGGCATTTAGCCCATATTGTAGACACGAATGTTTCTGAGTTTAGAGTTGATCAAGTTCTGGTAGTGAAAGAATTTTCATACGTATTTTTAGATGAGTTATCAGGAATACTACCAGAACGAGAGTTTAACTTTAGTATTGATTTAGTTCTGGGTACTACACCAATTTTGTTGTCGTCTTATTGTATGGTGCCATCTGAGCTTAAAGAATTAAAGGTATAGCTTCAAGATCTAGTTGATAAAGGTTTCATCCGACTGAGTATATCACCTTGGGGTTCACCTGTGTTGTTTGTTAAGAAGAAGGATGAGACTCTAAGATTGTGTATCGACTATCGATAGTTGAATCGGGTTACTATCTAGAATAAGTACCCACTACCCAGGATCGATAATTTATTTGATTAGTTGTAGAGAGCGAGTGTGTTTTTGAAGATTGATTTAAGATCAAGGTATTATCAGTTGAGGATTAAGGAGAGTGATGTAGCCAAAACAGCTTTTCAAATACGCTATGGTCATTATGAGTTCCTTGTAATACCGTTTGGCTTAACTAATATTCTAAATGCATTCATGGATATCATGAATCGGGTATTCCATTCTTATCTCGATAAGTTTGTGATTATCTTCATAAATGACATCCTAGTTCACTCGAAGACCAAGAAAGAACATACTCAGCATCTGCAGATTGTATTACAAACACTGAGAGAAAGAAGGTTGTATGCTAAATTTTTAAAATATGAGTTTTGACTTCGAGAAGTGGTATTCTTAGGACATGTAGTTTCAAAGGAAGAAATTTTTGTTGATCCTTGTAAAGTTAAAGCTATTATATAGTGGGAGAGATCGAAGACTATTACTGAGATTAGAAGCTTCTTGGGGTTAACAGATTACTACAAAAAGTTTGTTGAGGGTTTTTCTCTGATAGTAGCCCCACTGATGCATCTAACGAGGAAGGATGTTAAGTTTGAATGGGATGAAAGATGTAAGCAGAGTTTCTAGAATCAATACAGATTTAAAAATGAAGATAAGAGTCAAAGCAATTATGAATGTGATTATTCCAACTCGATTTAGTATCATACATGTAACGATCATAGTCGGGATCATCACTTTTAGATCTATTATTCCTATAACTACGAAAACTAGAAAAAAAAACTTTCTAGTTCACTCAGAAAAGAAGGATCATTATTAATCTCCAAAATTTGATTTTCAATATCAAAATATATGGAATAACTGTCCCTAGTACTATCCTTAACAAAAAAAGTATCATCCGCGATGAAATTCTGAATGTCCCTGAGACCAACTAAATGATCAACATTATTGGAACTCTCGTCTCACCTCAGCTCTGGTGTTAACACTACCTATTCTTGGAGAAGGATATATAGTATTTAGTGATGCCTCCAAGTAAGGGCTGGGTTGTGTTTTGATACAGAATGAGAAGGTAATTGCCTATGCTACCAGACAACTCAAGAAGCATAAAGAAAATTACTTGACCCATGATTTAGAGTTGGCTGTAGTAATCTTTGATTTGAAGATTTAGAGGTACTATGTGTATGGAGAGAGGTGTTAGATTTTCATTGACCATCAGAGTCTAAAATATTTGCTTACTCAGAAGGAACTGAATTTGAGACAGAGAAGATGGCTAGAACTAATCAAGGATTATGATTTGGTGATCGATTATCATCTAGAAAAAACCAATGTGGTGGCAGATGCCTTAAGCAGAAAATTTTCAGTAACAATGACATATGTTCAATCAGCATACCTTCTATTGTTACTGGAATTGAAGAGTCTGCTAGTGATATTAGAGTGCGATCAAGATGGCTCGATGTTAGCCAATTTTATTGTGAGACCGACTCTACAGGAATAGATAAAAGAAAGGCAGATACAGGATCCATAATTAGTAAAATCTTATCAGAGATTATGAATGATAATGCTAGAGACTTCTACATCTCTCAGGATAGGGTCTTAAAATTGAGAAGTAGGGTATATGTATCCTTAGATAATGAACTAAGGAATGCTATTTTGAAAGAAACTCACTATTCAACCTTTGCAATGCATCCTGGTAGCATAAAAATATACAGAACCATCAAAGAGAGCTATTGATGGTCTGGAATGAAGAAAGATATTGTAGAATTTGTTGTCAGATGTATGACCTCTCAGCAAGTTAAAGCTGAACACCAGAAGCCAGCAAGGGCACTTCAGCCATTACCCATATCAGAGTAGAAATGGGAACATATCACCATAAATTTTGTGGTAAGACTGCCACGTACTCAAGCTGGACATGATGCAATATGGGTGATTATTGATAGGTT
This sequence comes from Trichilia minutiflora, assembly GCA_035590515.1. Lineage (NCBI taxonomy): Eukaryota > Viridiplantae > Streptophyta > Magnoliopsida > Sapindales > Meliaceae > Trichilia > Trichilia minutiflora. Next base: position 8,292 of record JAVXUL010163855.1, on the reverse strand, counting down.
AACTAAGTCTGCACACTTTTTGTCCATCAGAACTAAGTATCCAATTGAGAAGCTAATAAAGTTATATGTGACAGAGATTATAAGGTTGCATGGTGTGTCTGCGATAATTGTGTTAGATTAAGATCCTCATTTTATATCTCGATGCTGGCTTAGTCTCTAGAGGGCTATGGGTACGAGGTTGAACTTCAGTTCTGTATTCGACCCTCAGACAGATGGACAGTCAGAGAGAACCATCCAGACGTTAGAAGATATGCTGATAGGGTGTATATTAGAGTTTCAAGAAAGTTAGGATCAGTATCTGCCATTGGCTGAGTTCGCATAAAATAATAATTATCAATCCAGCATAGGAATGGCACCATACGAAGCTTTATATGGAAGAAAGTGTAGAACTCTTTTATGTTGAGATGAAATGGGAGAAAGAAAATTAAATAGTATTGAGCTAGTTGGAGCCACCACTGAGAAGGTGAAGAATATCTGAGAGACATTAAAGGTAGCTCAATATAGACAGAAGTCATACTCGGATAACAGACAAAGGGATTTGGAGTTCGATGTGGACAAGCAGGTATTTTTGAAGGTATCACCTTAGAAGAGGGTGATTAGATTCCAAAATCGAGAAAAATTTTATCCAAAATTTATTGAGCCTTTTAGAATTATTGAGAGGATTGGTCTAGTAGCATACAGGTTGGAAATACCGTCAGATATGCAGAGGATTCATGATGTTTTTTATGTGTATATGTTGAAGAAGTATGTTTCGGACCCTTCTCATATTATTAGATTGTCTCCTCTTGATTTAACAGAAGATTTAAAATGTGAGGTGCAACCAGTGACTATCCTTGATCGCCAAGAGCGAATACTGAGGAGTAAAACTATCCCTATGATAAAGGTTTTGTGGAGAAGCGATACTATTAAGGAGATGACATAGGAACCTGAGCTTCAAATGCAACATAGGTATCCCCACCTTTTCTAATACTAAGGTACGTTAAATTTTAGGAAAAAAATTCTTTTAAAGGGGGTAAATTTATAAGCCCCGTGCCTAGATCCCAAGGACATATCGATAATTTTATATTTTTACTGTACATATAATTATGCTTGCATTGTATGTAGTTGACACGGCATCGCAACTGTATATTTATGTTGGGGATTGAAATTGTATCGTGTTTTATATTTGTACTATCTTTTGTGTATTGAGAGAAAATATATAAACTCCTTGGATTTTATTATCATCAGCTAAATCTTTCTACTTAAATATTCTGATGAATGTTTAAGAATAGTCGAATAATTTTTATAGAAGTATTTGTAAATTGTTAAGCTATTTTGAGAAGTTTGGGTGTTTGGTTGGATTTGATTTTGGAAGTATTGTATATATGTTTTGGAAATGGATTTTATATAAGCCTTACAGACTCATAGGGTGTGTTCTGGTGATTGAGTATACCTTGAAAGTCTGTAACGATTGTCACATGTGAGACCCACAGATTGGGACGTGACACTTTCCTTTACAATTAGAAACTTAATATTTATATATTTTGACTTCATCGAGCTCTTATAGTTATTAAAAGATAACACTATTGATTTATTATCACAAAATATCTTAAGCGATCTTTCTATGTGATTCATAATGCACAGCTTAGTGACAAAGTTTGGTAGTCATATCCTATGGTTTGATGTCTTATAATACACTATAAACTCCGCTGTCTTAATAAAGGAAGTTATGAGTGTCTGCTTAGCATTCTTTCAGAAAATGATCCTCTAACTAGCAGGTAGATATAAATTGGTGTAAATTTCTAACTACCTTGGTATCCTGTAAAATTAAAATCAAAATTATCGATGATCTCCAACTAATCTGATCATTGTATGTGAGCATGTAATGCTTTAATCTCTGTAAGTATCGTATAACTCATTTGATTGCTTTCTAATAATCTATCTTGGATTACTTAAATATCTACCCAGCATCCCAATAATGTATGTAATATTTAAACATGTACAAACCTAAGTATACATTAGACTCCTTACGACTGAAATATAAGAGATCTTGCATTTCTTTAATCTCAAAGTTATTCTTGAGATATTGACTTAAGTTGAACTTATCTCTTTTAAAGATAAAGGTGCCATCTGGTTTGCAAACCTACGTGCCAAATCTTTTAAGAACCTTTTTAATATCACTTTTTTATGATAATTTTAGAATAGCTCGAGTGTGATCCTAGTGTATCTGAATTCCTAATATAAAAGAGGCATCACTATGATCTTTCATCTCAAAGTTTTTTACTATAAATTTTTTGGTTTCATGCAATATGCCTATGTCGTTAGTGGCAAGTAATATGTTATCGACATATAAAATAAAAAAAATATATGCTTACTTTCACTGAACTATAGTATATACAATCATCCATCACATTCATCTTTAAATCAAACAAGCCAATGAGTTGATAAAATTTATAATACTATTGATGAGATGCCTATTTAAGCCCATAAATAATTTTTTTTGGTTTGTAAACTATTGATGTTTGCATCGTCTAATACAAAATTTTTTAGTTATACTATACAAATTATCTCATGAATATCATCATTGATAAATGCAGTCTTAATATTCATCTACTGTAACTTAAGGTCATAACGTGTCACTAATGCCATTATTATTCTAAAAGAGCTTTTGAGAAAATTAAAGAGAAAATCTCTTTATAATCAATGCATTCTTTTTGAATAAAACTTTTAGAAATAAAACGTGCCTTATTCCTCTCCATATTGCCTTTAAATCCTTTTTAGTCTTAAAAATCTATTTGTAAGTAACGGATTTCATACCTTTAGGCAATAGAATAAGATCGCAAATGTCATTGTCTTTCATGGATGTAATCTCTTCTTTTATGACATTTATCTACTTTTGAGAATTAGGACTTTTCAAGGCTTGACGAAATTTAATTAAATCATCTTTTGTTATTTCAATGTTAAACACAAATTCTTAGAAAAATACAATCTAATTATTCAAAATTACATTTCTTCTTCCTCTAATGGATCTTTTTAATGGCAATTTATTCTTAAGATTATAAAATTTGTTCTTTTGGAATAACCTCTTAAATCTATATAGGAGGTTTGACAAAATTGTCTTAATCCAAAGTTTGAACAATGTCAAGTATAGAAGTCTAATCTTGATAATTGTCAACAGTAATTAAAGAAATATCAATATATTTCTCTTCAAAGACAATGTTCCTAATTCTTTTTTTTTTTCCTGCAAACTTAATATTCTTAAAGAATCATGCATTTCTAATGTCAAAAATTAATTTAACTGTGAGATCATAAAATTTATAACCCCTAGATCTTTCAAAGTATCCTATAAAATAGCAATTAATAGTCCTAAAGTTTAATTTTTTTTTATTTACCTTATAAGGTCTTACTTCAACTAAAAACTCCCAAATATATAAGTGTTTTAAACTAGTTTTCTTGCCCGTCCAAAACTCATAGAAGGTCTTAACAGTCGCTTTAATTAAAACTCTTTGAATATATATACTGTAAATTTTAATGCTTCTCTTTAGAGTGATGCTAGTGAGGTTGAATGACTAATCATACTCCTCACTATATTTTTAAGCATTCTGTTTCATCTCTCAGTAACATTATTCAAGGTAGAAAAACCTGATATGATGTAATAAAGAACAATATTGTATTTTTTTAAGTATTTAGCAAATGATCTTGGATGTTATTCATCTAATTCGTTATATTTGTTATAATATTTATCACCACGATCAGATCTGACATTTTTAATACTTTTATTGAGTTAATTTTCAACTTTATTTTTATATTTTTTGAGCAAATTCAATGACTGTGATTTTTTATGCATGAGATAGATGTAGCTATATCTTGAATAATCATTAATAAATGTTATAAAATATTATTGACCATTCTAGGAAACTGTAAAAAATAACCGACAAATATTTATAGATACAAGTTTTATAAGATGTGAACCCCGTGCTTAGATCTCGAGGGTATATCTGTCATTTCATATTTATTCTGTTCATATTTTTGCATTCATTCTATACCACGTATGCGTGTGGGTGTGATTCTACTTTCGTTTGGAGAGTGAAATTGGCTATGATGAAGATTTAAGAGTGAGAACGCAGGGACTTTAGTGAAATTAAATATTAATTTTATTTTGAGTGGGACTCCAATGATATTTTTCAGTTAAGGGAAGGATTAAGGAGAAAGAATGCAATTCGTTCGAATGGATGGAAAATTCATTCGATCTAATAGGGCAATTCGTTTGAACGAAGTCCAGAACGTTTGAACAAAAAAACGGAGGAACTCCCTAGAAAAATTTGGTACTAGATTCATTCGACCAAATGGTTATTCGTTCGATCGAATCGATGTTTCGTTTGAACGAATGATCGATCGTTCAAACAAAAAAGTGGGGAGCTCTCTGACTTTAAAAGTGTCATATTCGTTCGATCAAATCATAGTTCGTTTGAATGAATCCCGTGATTTGTTCAATCAAAGGCATCGTTCGTTTGAACGAATGATAGTTCGTTCGATCGAATGGGCATAAAATATCAAAATTACCCACTTCTAGAAGTTTCTCCTTAAGAGAACTTAGGGATAAAATGGTAATTTTGCCCCCAAGTTTATAAAAAGAGCCCGTAGCCCTTGTTTTGGCCAAATCTCTCTCTTTTCCTCTCTTCTTCCCTTCTGTTCTCATTCTCTCTCTCTCCCTCACTACACCCTGCCATTTTCACTCTAAACTTCGATTTCTTACTATCTGTTGTCCATATTTGGCGTGTCTGGCTTCTCGATAGCTTTGATTTGGCGGTAGAGTTGCTGGAATCAAAAAGGAGAGTTAGGATTTTTGGAAGAAATTTGGGATTTTTCTATTTTGAGGTCAAATTAGAACAAACCGACCATACCACGAGGTTTGTAGCTACCTTTCTAGCTAGTCTGTATATTTTGTTTCATAATTTAGTCAATTTTTGTAAATGGGTTTTACTATACACATTTATAGATTTTCATAGATTTATCACTTGCATTATAGTTTTGAGCGTAATTTGAGTTATGGTGAAGTCATAGGAGTTGTAAGAAGCTAGATTTGTTATTTAAAAAATTATGGGTGAGCATAAACAGTAACTCCAGTTACTATTCTCATGAGTACATGGGACCTACTAGACAGAATCACGTATATTAGTCGAAAAGAGTTGGTTTAATCGCAATGTGGGTCTGTGCCAGTAGTAATTGGATAATTAGATGTTTAACGAAGATTTTAGACGGTTACGCATAATGGTTCGATGTTAGAAACCCGGGGTTAGCATGCATTGTACGTATTCAAGTCCCATTCATATTTTAGAATGCATATTGATAGTATTTTTATACTTATGGTTAGGCGACGGTTCGCTATCGAGGTATTTGCGTGACTCGCCGAGGAACGAGGAAAACTAGGGAGTGTATACCCTCCCTACGCAGTGAGTGGACACTTTTACATTTTTCGTGCTTTATAATAATTTTTATACCTATATGTATGTCTATATGTTTTAATGAATGATGAATATATTTACTTAATCCTTTGGCCGTAGAGCCAACTAGTTTTAATTGATTTGTGAATGCATATGTTGTATATAAGATATGGCCTTTGGGCCCATTTTGAGTATGCTATGTTTTGATGATAATTTTATGATATTGATACGACTGATGAGCCAGGTTTTATGATTGTTTTATGTTGATGATATGGCCAGTGGCCTGTTGTATTTTGTTATGATAACGACCATGATGGGCCTGTACCTGTTGTGATGATGGTCATGATAGGCCTGTATTTATGTATATTAGTGATGTTGGCCATGAGGGCCTGTTGTTCACAGTAGCTATTGGTGTAGCCTAGGGACGGCCTGAGTAGATAGAGGTCGCCTAGGTGAGTATGAGACTTCATAGGTGGGGGAGTTATATGGTGTTTATGATTATTATTGTGAGTGAGAGGTTTGACTATCTGTGAGTCTCAGTCAGATTAGCACGAGATCACCACGTGACTAATTCGAGACGAACATCAGTTGTGGGCTTGTTTTGTATAATTAAAATTGTGCATTGTTTTCTTTTATACATCTAAAAAGATATTTTTGTAATAGCATATTTTCAGTTGCATATAAATCCACTGACGGTCTCGGGATACCCAAGGTCAGGGTAGTCGTCGGGAATGGGAGCCAGCCCAATGGTTTTCATAATGTGATTTGAGATTTTAAAGTAAAGAAGTTTTCTTCTTATTTAACAGTTTTAAAATTTGTATATTCTTACTTATCGATTGATCAGTGTGTGAATATATATATATGTACATACATAGTTATATTTTTATTTCGTTCACTCACGGAGTATACTTTTGTATACTCACCCCCCTCACTTTCCAGTTTCAGGGTAGGCGTTAGACTGTGCGCTTAATCAATTGGTGATCGCTCTATCAGTTAATAGCTTCAGGTATAAGCTATGTCGACTCATCCTATATAGTCCGTGGTCCACTGGTAGTTATTCTTACTTTTTTTTTATTTATGAGATTTGATAAATGATAAACAGATTTATAATAAATATTTGAAATTTATTTTTGGATGGATTGATCCCCGTAGATTTTATCTGAACGAGTACTTTTATTTATTGTAGTGTACATGTATATTAAAGTGGTTGTGGTTTCTTGTTTTGACTCAGAGTTTGGGTGATTGGTTGGTTTGATTTGGAAGTGCTATGTGAAATATTTATGAAAACAGGATTTATGAATGCCTTACAGACCTACAGGTTGTATTCTGTGTGATTGAGTACATCTTGAAGGTCTGTGATGATTGTCACAGGTGAGACTCATAGGTTGGGGCGTGACAACTTTTGTGGTATCAGAACTTTTGGTTCTAAAATGGTTTTGAAAACACCCAAACTTGATTTTGAACTATGATTTAAAAATTTGTACATGATTTTATTGTTTTTGAAAAATTTTAGTAGACTAGGTGAGTTGAGTCATAGGAAGCATCACCACCATGTTAATACGTGCAATTGAATTCTGTAATCTTTTTTTAGCAATCATGTCATCGAGATCCAGACAAGGTTGTGGTAGATCGCGAAGAGAGTTAATACCCAATAAGAAAAATGAGGCTACATCTTACGTGCCTCTACCAGAGTCCGAGGCACAGCATGAGCCTCCTCCTCCTCAATTTCAACAACCAATAATGGGATTGCCTTCGAATATGACTCCTGAGCAATGGGTTACTTTTATGACCTATTGGAATACCCAAGCTACTGAAGCATTCGGATCAACTCTAAAACTATCTAAGCTGATTAAAGAAGTTCGACAGTTAGAAAGTATGTCTTTTGGAGGCACTACAAATGCAACGGAAGCCAACAGGTGGTTCAGGAAGTTAGATGGTGATCTTAATGATATGGATCTGGAGGATATGTATAAATTAAAGGTGATTGTTAGATTATTGAAGGGTAGTGCAGTCACATAGTGGGCTAATGTACAAGCTAGAGCCTCCACACAGTTGACCTGGGACAATTTTGTGCAAGAGTTCAGAGATCAGTACTATAATCCTTTCCATTGTAATCAGAAAAAGCAAGAATTCCTCTGTTTGAGACAGATGGGTAAAACAGTGACAGAGTATAAGACTCAATTGAGAGAACTGATGGAGTTTGTGCCAGAATTTGCCAATGAAGAGAGCCTGTGTGCTAAATTTGAAGAGGGTCTAAATATTCTGTTGATCAAGTTCCCGTGGTAAGGGAGTTTTCTGATGTCTTTCTCGATAAATTACCAGGAATGCCTCCAGTGCGAGAATTTGATTTTAGCATTGATCTGGTGCTAGGTACTACACCAATCTCGATGCCTCCTTACTGTATGACACCAACTGAGCTTAAGGAATTGAAGGTGCAGCTTCAGGATTTGGTAGATAAAGGTTTTGTCAGATCGAGTATATCATCTTGGGGGTCGTCGATGTTGTTTGTTAGAAAGAAAGATGGGACCCTACGATTGTGCATAGGTTATCGACAGTTGAATCGAATCACTATCTAGAATAAGTACCCACTGCCCAGGATCGATGATTTATTTGATCAATTGTAGGGGGTGAGTGTATTCTCGAAGATTGATTTGAGATCTAGGTACTATCAGTTATGGATAAGGGACAGAGATGTAGCCAAGCCAGCTTTTCGGACTCGTTATGGTCATTATGAGTTCCTTGTTATGCCGTTCGGGCTAATCTATACCCCAGCTATATTCATGGACTTCATGAATCGGGTATTCCACCCATATCTCGATAAGTTTGTGATCGTCTTTATCGATGATATCCTGGTTTACTCGAAGACCAA
>JAVXUL010163844.1:0-13202 GCA_035590515.1 Trichilia minutiflora | reverse complement strand
AATATGTTCATTCACTGAGTATACCCCCGTATACTCACCCCTCACCATTTCCAGTTTCAGGACTAACGGTACCATTAACGGGGGCGGTGGTGATAGCTTGAGGAAATGAAGACTCAGGTATACACATGTTGACTCACCCTAGCTGTTCCTAGTCCACTGGTGTCTTTTCAAACTTTCTTTTATTTCTGAGATTTGAAAATACTAAATAGGCTTGTAATATTTATTGTATTTGACTTTGGGGATGGATTTCCACTTGTTTTGTGATGATGAATGTTTTATCTAATGTGCGCACAGATTTATTAAAAATGTTTGTGACTTGATTTTACCTATTGTATGTTTGGGTGTGTGGATGAATATTAGAAGTGTGTTGAAATATTTTTGTGAAAACAGATTTTGTTTAAGCCTTACAGGCCTACAGTTGGTATCCTGTGTTATTGGGTACACCCTAGAGGTTTGTAGCGTTGTCACAGGTGGGACCCATGGGTCGGGTTGTGACAACCCAATCACATACTCCATTCTATACGTCAACAGATTGATTTAAGTGTATGTTTAAGTCATGTGTGTTTTTGATTTTGTGTTTATTTAACTTTGTGCATTTTAGTTCAAGTTTCGAATTTAGTACCTGTGAACTAGGATGTATTTTTATTTATTTATTGTGATTGTTATTTATTCAGAACTAGCAAATTCTAAGTTTAGAGGAATTTGATAAATTAATTTTATTAAGTTTTTTTGAATTAGATTTTGTTAATTTTTGAGTATTTATTTGTTATTTTCTTATTTATTTATTATTTTTGTTATTTAGGTACGAAGTTCCAAGAGTTTCTCAAGATTGTCAATATCGTCGGATTTTAAAGACCCTTCAAAAAACTAACCATAACTTGACTTGTAGTCATTGAAATTCAGTAATTCAAGTTGCATTGGAAAGATATCTTTAGGGCCGAAAATTTCATGTATGTCTAACTGCATTCAAAGTCATTTAGGATGTCAAATTGGATAAGGAGACTGCTCAAAAGATAAGATAATGAGAACTGAACAAAGCACCCTTAGGGCAAAGCCTAGGTACTGAAACACCCAACTGTAGTGCTTAGGTAGTGGCCACATGTTGCAGTGGTGCACTATGCTTCCCTTTCCCTATAAATTTTTCACATTTTACCCCTTCTTTAACCTAAATATAAAAAGAGGACATTTGGGACTTGAGAAGAATGACCAATACACTAAAAAAACTCAAAAAAACTCTAAAAAACTTAGAAGATCTTAAAAAACCCTTGGATTACAATCGGTTAGAGACAAAATTTTGAAGATTAGAGTGGTTCATCATTGAGCTCTCTCTCTCTCTCTCTCTCTCTCTCTCTCTTCATTTATTTTTTTGTAATTTATGGATTTGTGTTTGTTTATCTTTGAGAACATGAGTAGCTAAACTATTAATCTAGGAAGTTGTAATTTTTTCCTACACTTTATGTTGAATGTAGAGGTGGCAAATGGGCCGGGCCGGCCCATGAAAACAAGGCCCTTACGGGCTAGCGTGCCAGGCCATGCCGGGCCCGATAAAAAAATCAAAGGCCCGGTATGGCCCATGAAGCACGGCCCAAACGGGCCGGGCCAACGGGCCTAGCCGTGCCGGGCCAATGGGCCGGGCCCGCGGGCCAAAATATTAATTTAATAATAATTTAATAATATTTTATTATTATTTTTATTAATTTTATTATTTTAATAATATTTTTTTATTTTTTTAATAATCGGGCCGGGCTTGGCACGGCCCATCACGGGCTCGTGCCGGCGCCGGGCCCTTCACGGGCTCGTGTCGGCCCGGCCCGCGGGCCTAATACCTCGGCACGGCATGGCCCTTTTAACGGGCCGAGCCGTGCCGGGCTTTTACTGTTCATGGGCCGGGCCCGTGCCGTGCCGGGCCGGCCTGACCCATTTGCCACCTCTAGTTGAATGATATATCATAATGAGATGTTTATTCCATTGTGTTAATTTGTGTTATTTTTTGCTTATGCCTTTAATGCTTTGATCATGTATTAATTGTTGTAAATTATAAGTTTTGATGCTTAGGAGAGGTAGACTTGGAGTGGAATATGGGTAACACAACTAAGAAAATGTATGGGTTGGGAGACCATTAGTTCCTCGTAAGTTTTTGTCAGAATCATTGTTCTTAAAGAGCTCTTAAATCCTTGATTTAGAAGAGGGATATTAAAATTATGCATCGGGAGTATGGTTGACTTGACACTCGGGAGAGGGGATTGATGAGCCTAGGGTTCTAATCTTATGAGCATAGAAGTAAATGAATTTAAATATGTCAAGACGCACATAGTTGATGGCGGAACGAAATCAATTTCTTAAATATCATTCATATCAAGTTTTTCTTGAAATTTTCTAGTGGAATTTGTGTCATTGAGGTCGTTATCAATTAATAGCTTGGTTTGATTTTTTAATACCAACTTAGAATAATTTCTAAATAAAATTAGTATTAATCTAACTATAGAAATCAATAGGATTAATAATTTTTTCTATGAACCGACAATGCGATTATATTTTTTATTTATATTACAAAATTTGATGCTGTACACTTGCAATTAAATTTCGCATGCATTCCGTGTGAGCAAACAGTCAGATTCTTGCAAACTCTAAACATTGTGTTAAGCTTTGGAATTACAACATTACTGCACATTCTTGTATGTTGGGTTTTGGTGTTGAAGTTTGGTATCGGAAGTAAAGGAGCTGCATTAGCAAATGCAATCTCTTACTGGATTAATGTGTTGTTATTGGCTATTTATATTAAATTCTCACCTTCTTGTCAAAAAATTAGGAAGGGTTTTTCAAACGAGGCCTTAACTATATTTTCAATGTTGTTGGACTTGCCATTCCATCAGCTGTTAGGGTCTAGTAAAAATAACGGCCAAATAAAATGCGTGTTTACAAATATTTTAGAAGTTATTGTTTCGATATGGTTTCTTTCTTGTTTATGAAATATTTAGACTTTTTTTTTCAATTTAGGATTTAGAACTCTGTTTTGATTTGCATATCCATACTTCAATTTTTCCAGCCTCAATACTATTGCAACAGTTTGGATGATCCCTTTTGGACTGAGCGGTGCTGCAGGGTCATGTTCTAAAACCTCAAGATCCCCTCTTTTCTCAAAACCCAACGCCTCTCTAATATCATAAACTTAATCGAATAAAATTTCTTACTAAAGAAAAGTGTTAGGCATTTTTTAAAAAAAAGAGAGATCGAAAAATTAGATTAAAAAAAAAATGGTCATTAACCCTTTTAGAACCTCTTCAAATTGTGTGGCCGTCTATGTTTCTTCGCAGGTTGTTTGGCTGTGTAATATTTGTGCCCTCATTGTGCAGGCTTCATTTTTCATTATTACCCTTGGCACAAATTGGGAGTGTATGGTATGGACATACAATCCGTTTTTTGTTGTCGTAGTCTAATTGCTTTTTGTGTTCTCTCTAATAAATGCTGTCTCATTACTGTTTATGCGAAGAAAGCGACAGAGAGAACCTACGATGCTATAATCCCAGCAAATAGAGTGTCGTGAAGTTTATTTTTTGTCGCCTTCCAGTAGAATTCAAAGACTAACAAAAAGAAATTTGGTGATACAAGCTAACTTAAGAGAGAACTCGTGTTATTGTTATCAAAATCGCGTTTTTAACTAGTAAAAATTATTTTTTTAATATTTTTTTATAAGAAAACGTTTTCGATTTTAATTAAAATCCAAAACAGTAAACCAATAAAAATATTTGACCGTTTTTGATCGCTTTTAATCGATTTTAACCGATTTTATTAATTTATAAAAATATTTTAAATATTTTATTATTTATATATTATTAAAAATTCCGTTTTTATATTTCGATTTTACGTTTCAATTTTACGTTCTGATTTTTTAAATAAAAAATCATTTTAATTAAAATCGTAATTTGATAACTTTGCTACTAGGTATGGCAACAAGACGTGGATGGGTATCCCCTATCCCCGTTTCTCTAGTGACTTAAATATTTGATCGGTCTCATTTTTTATTATTTTAATATTTAATATAAATAAAATATTTTAAATATAAATAAATTAAATAAATATGTAACAAATGAATATTGTATGAATACTTAAATATAATAGTATAAATAATATATTAATTAATTAAATATAATATTAATGATAATACTCAATACATTATTTATCCCTGTCCCATAAAGAAAAAGAAGGCGAGAAAACGGGGCTGGGACAGGATAAGTGGATAACAGGGTTGAGAGCCCAATTTGTAACTCAACCGGAGCGAGCCTTTACGGGTCCCGCAAACTTGTTGGAATTTTTAATTTGTACACAATAATTTAATGTAATATTTTTAATTTTGCACGCTCAAATAATCTTTTCTTTTTATTATTATATTTTTCAATTTTGCACACCTAATTTCTATCTCACGCTGTACAAATTCTTAATTTTAAATACATGTGAGTACTGGGTGAACACAAAAAAGGTGATTTATTTATATTATTACAAATTACTCAGCCAAACACTTAAAGATATTAATAAAAATCTTTAACATTATTATTTTAAAAAAAATTTAATAATTAAAAATGTGATTTATTTATTAATATTAAACTTCCTTTGAAATTATAGTATTTTTGCTATGCTTTAAAAGTAAACTTAAATATTTTCTCTCTCGAACTGTTATATCTTTTTTGTGAATATATACAAACCTGCGGGTTCGGATGTTATTATACCATTTTAAAATCGAGTGCTCGAGGCCTATGTCACTGCAAAAACGCCATTAACGTTCGTTCAAATCAAAGCCAGAGCATAAAGTTAAGCGATTTCCGCCAGACATTGAGTTTCCTTTTCTGCAAAATCAAGGATGAATTGATCGTCTAATATTAATCTTTCGCCCAAATTAAAAACCCTAACCCCCAAAATTCAGAAGAAACATAGGTAATACAAATGAACTTATCTGCTACAACTACCGCATCTCCTTCCTTTCTACTTCTACGACGACGTATCCAAAATCCCTCCGTGTTGGCTTCTTCTCCTTCCTTTCTCAAACCGAGACACTCCAAATTACTACGCCTTTCAGCTACTGTCTCCCACCTCACATGGCTTTCGTCCCGTCATAATAATTACGAAGATTGCAATGGTTGGGCTATTGTTGAATCTCCTCCTCTGCAAGCCAAAACTAAGAAAGGTTTAATTTTTTTTTTAATTTTCTTAACGATTATTTCACCATTTCAATTTAAATGGTTTGACCCATTTTACATTTTTCTCTAATTCAGGCTTGCCTATATTTGTGATTAGAGGTGCTGTCGGTTCTTCAATTGCTCTATTACTTGCTGCCATTGCTTACTTTTCGTTTTCTAGAAAAGGTCGCACCTTTTGTTCTTAGATTATTTTTTTTTTAATTTATTTACTTACTCAATTGATTTGCAATCTTGAATAAGATGGGAATGAACTGAATTATGGTTTAATTATGTACATTGCATTGGTTAGTAGGGTTCAGACTTCAGTTTGGTAGTCGGCTGAATACTTTGCATGATATTTCAAATCGGAATGAAACAATATCAGGTGAAAGGAAAACTGTGGAATCTGTTGAAACAGATGTCTCCGCTCCTGGGTCAGAGTCTGTATCCTATGACACACCTGAAACTGTTGCTTCTGGTACTTGTAAATTATCTATTGTTTGTTACTCTTTGTTCTATCCATAACACTGGTTTTTATTAAAGTTCAGTATTGCTTTACTTTTCCTATAAGATGAGCATTTATTTTTGATGTAATGTTTGAAAACTAAAGTTAGTATTGTGTCAGAGGAAGGCCACTATAATTGATAAAGTGGAAATGGATCAATTTTGATGTGTTGCATTTCATTGAACTTTATATGACAAGCAATGCAATTAGTAACATGACACACTCGTTTAGACATTATGTAATTCTATATGCCCTCTAATGGATTATGTATAACAAGCATACTAAATGCGTAGCTTCATTCAATCTCTTTAGTGTCCCTTATCTGATGGAGTTTCATGCTCTGGACATTGATTTGCCAGAAGCTTCTGCCAGACTTAAAATTTGATGATAGTAGTTGATTAATACTTTGTGATGATCAATTTGTTCATAGAACTTCAGTGATGTTAGGGAATGAGTTTGAGGTGCACAAATCAGAAATTTAGAGACGTACAAACATAACATTTTATTGTACTTGGAGATTATTTTCATTTTTTACCTTTTTTGGCATAGAGATTTTAGAAGCAATTTTGTGAAAACTTTAAACCAGTAATAATAAAATGAAACACAAGGATATATTGTGGTTTGGCGAATTTTTCTATGTGCACCAACAAGGAATATTTCTTTGTGTAAAAGAAAATTTTAAAAGAGCCACTTATCCAAACTCCAAATACACTCAATTGCATTATTTCCCAATTTTTTTATCACACCCACAACTCTCTTTATTACCCCCCTTTTTATAAGAGAAATAAGGGAATTGCGAACTTAGTTGGCTTGATTTGAATTAGTGAAGGCTTGGTCATTTATAGGCAAAACTTGGCTTGATTTTTGAGGCCAAAATCTGAGCCACATATTACTTTAATTTAAACCAATCATGCTTAGTAGATGCTACCTATTACACTTTCAACAATTCTCTAAGTTGGCAAATGAGATGTTGACAACATAGTTAAAAGCATGTCTTTCTTCTCCTTGGGAAATTGTGCTGATGTTCTTCAAAGAAGGACAACATCCTCATGGCATGCCACTAATTGCCACGAAAAAGGATCTGTTACCATTAGCGTCTCCACAATTGGACACATGTGTTGGTTTGGTGTTTATGTGATGGTTGTGTTAGAAGTTGTGTCGATGGCTAAGGACCTCCTATGACAACCAAATATGTGGTTGCACCATAAATTTTATAAGGTTTTTGACGTGAGCCTATTTGAAATTCTTAGGATCCATTGGTTCTAAGTGTGTATACTCTTTATGGTGGAGTATGGCGATTCTCTGGTCTGAGAATTGAATTCTTTGTACTGAGAAATGAGGCTAGTAGTAGAAAACAATATTTTGAGTACAAAGTAGATGAAGGAGAGCAATAAAAAATAAGTTGTGTTTAATTTAAGCCAAGGTAGAGATCTGTTGATAGTGTGGTAAGTGTTACCTATCAGGATTGATTGACTTAAATTAAAGTCATATGTGACCTGTTTTTTGGCAACATGGAAACCAAGCCAAGTTTTACCTATAAATAGCCAAACCTTCATTCATTCAAATCAAGCTAGCATCCAAGTTTAGCTACTAAGTCTCAATTCTCTTATTTTTCTGCCAGTTTCTCTTACAAAGAGGAGGTTAATAAAGAGAGTTGTGAGAGTTCAATAAAGGCTTGGATAAGAGTGTTTTCATGTTGCTTTCTATTGGTAAACGTAAGAAAATTTTGCAAAACTACTTTTGAGTCCTTCGGTCTCACTTTATTATTTATTTTCTTGCTCACTAATTTCTGAGAATTGACAATTTTGCCTTAACACTTCTGTATGACTTAAAATTTTACGATAGGAGTTGTCCGTATAACTGCTGTGTTAAATAGTAATGAGTTTTGAGGGGCACGAATCATAAATTTTGGAGATGTACAACATATCATTTTATTATACTTCAAGATTATTTAAAATTTTTTTTCCGGGGGCGTGATTTCAGAAGCAGTTTTGGAAAACCTTTAAACTAGTAATTACTCTCTCTTCACCTTTTGTTACAAGAGGTTCTGAGCATCTTTTTGTAACCTTCATGTGCAGATGAGAGGGAAAGGTATTTATGCAGAACAAACTAGGTTAGTTATGGCATTATTTTTATATGCCTTATTTTAGTCAGATTACACTATGTTTTCTTGTCAGAGTCGTGTTTGGGTTGTTTATTTTAGTTAGTTTTATTTTTCGTCTTTGTGCTGGCATAAAATTTCTATTTCTTTATTGGAAGAAGATTTCTTTTTTCTTTTGTTTAGGTGTATGGCCACTATAAATAGGCCTTACTTGCAGTTCTAAAGGTAGATTTTGAGATTATTGAATAAAATTATGATATTTTCCTCCTATTTCTTCTGTTTGTTCTTCCTTTCTAATTTTTCTCCTCCTTCCTAAAGAACTTTCTAAATTTTCACCCATTTCTATTGTTCTTATTTGGTGCTATATCGAGGTACAAGGCAGGGTAAAAGGAGATGGGTGCTTTACAACAAATTAATTTGTGTTAGTACATTCCTGAGGCTTTGGCTATCATTTTCATAAGTTGTCAATGCTTACTTTAGTACATACTGTACTGTGTGATCCAACTGCGGTTTAAATAAAAGAGAGAATTAGATTGACATCTTCAACTCTTAATACGTTGCATATCGAGTAGGCTGTAGTCCATCTTTTCTGTTTATGATTGCTACAGTGATTAAGGTTTTGATTGGGATTGTGGTGTCTGTCCGGTGCTTTGAAACAAATTAAAAAGGTGTTTGGTAACACCAATTTTTAGTAGGACTTACACATGTTTACATTTGTATTTGACATCTAGAGCTCTCACTGCATGGTGGCCTGTGGTTTAAAAGCCACTACACCGGAATACCAAATGGAACCTAAGTTTTTCAAGGGATTACTCCTTTGCTTATACCATATTACTTCTATTATTAACCTTCTACCTGTTTCAGGATCCGAGGACAATCTTGAGCGCATTGTAATATCAGTTGCGGTAGATTCTAGTCAACAAGAAGCTTTGTCTGTTTTGAAGAAACTGAAGGTTTAGTCTACAACCTTGTTACTTTTTTCTTTTTCTTTAATTAGTTTGGTGCGAACTGGAGTTCAAAGGCATTACCAATATTGCGAAATTAGACTCTTTATGACATGGTTGTTGTAAGGAGTTCTTTGCTTATTGTTTTTGTTGATTGCAATAGCTAAGTATTGGTAATGGAAAATATTATAATGCCAGGCTTGAAGCTACCAAAGTTCTTACACTTGGTTGAAGGAAGGTTTGAACAGAGAATGCTAGAAATTCATGAATACTAATTACATATTGATGGTGTTTGATTGGAGTTGGGTGAATTAGATGAGTTTTTTCTAGTTAATGTTTTATGGGTCTGTTATCGTCATTAGTTTGTGGCAAGACACCCTTGTTTTGCTTCACATTAGATGTGTTTCCTTTTTCTTTGTCTATTATATAACTATCAAACTTTTTACTTGTGGCAATAGAGCTTTGGGTCCAGCTCTGAGCATGAGTTCTGAGCTGTAATTAACGTATGCAGATCATTGAGGATGATGTAAAGGCTGATGAATTGTGCACCAGAAAGGAATATGCCAGATGGCTTGTTTGTCTAAACTCGTTGTTGGAAAGGTATAAACTCAATATTTGAAACCAAATGTTCAAAGTATCATGTATGCTTCTTCAAGGTCTATCTCAGAATTTTATTTTTGGACTTATAGGAATCCAAAGCACAGGATTGTTCCATCCAAATCACTATCTGGGTCTGTGGCTGCAGCTTTTGATGATGTGGATGTTGAAGATCCAGATTTTGTGTATATCCAGGGTAGGATTAGATCATGATGTATATTTGCAATCCTACAAGTGGATGCTGATGAAGAGAAATACTGAATTTTTGATTCTGGATTTGCAATTTAGTGCTTGCAGAGGCTGGTGTCATTCCCAGCAAGCTATCAGGAAAAACTTGTGGTTCTAAAGGGCAGGGAGGCATTAACTTTTTCCCTGAAAGGTACTGCATACGCACAGATTTAAGTAGTAATTTTAAATTCTCTTTGCACTCAGCAAAGCTGGTGCTGTAGGTTTCTCTCTCGACAGGATCTTGTCAATTGGAAAGCCCAAATAGAGTATGCATTCAAGCCAGATGTTATGGAGCAGGTACAGTGAATTCCAATCGTTTATTTGCCATGAATTTGTTTTCCTGGATAAATTTTAGAGATCTAATAAACTGATACTTTCTCAATCTTTCATAGTTTTAAAACCTGACCTGTTTACAGTCCAGATATCAAGAACAAAAGTGGGTTATATGGATGTGAAGGAGATCAGTTCTGGTGCGTATGTGGGACTTTTCATGGACATGTTGGATGGGGACGAGGGCATAGCCAGAAGAGTTTTTGGTATCTTCTTTTCTTTTCCCTCTTTTTCTATCCCCAAATCAAGGTTCTTCCATTTTTTTCGGTTAATAAGTTAAATGATAAAAATGGGGGAATGAATTTCTTCTATGGTGCTTATTTGGTCTGTTTCCTGTTTATAAGTCTTGGTAAATACTTTTGCCTGACAACTATTATAAGCTTCAGGGCTAGACATTGAAGGAACAAAAGAGAGTAGAAGCTCATTAGTGATTACTTGACATGACCTGTTTTAGTGCTATTTGTAGAGAAGACCCATGGCAGAATAATAAACAAATCATGAGTGCCTATTGAGGAGTTTAGCATTTCCATGTATGAAAAATGCATGCTAGCAAATCTTGTCCAAAATTTATGACTGCATGCTGGAATCTTTGTGTAGGTCAGAGTAAGCGTTTTCAACCACATAAACCCTCAACGAAAGCTCAAGTGGCAGTCGCATTAACTAGTGGAAGGATGAAAGAAGCTATTAATACTGAATTATCAAGATTAGAAGCTGAAAGGTCTTCAAGGGAAGTGGAGATGGAAGAGATTAGGTCTGAGTTGCTTGATCGGGGACACATACAAAGGTTTTGGGATGAGAAGATCAATGAAGAGAGATCTCGTGGTGCTGAGGTGGAGAAGCTTTATATTGCTGCACGGTGTAATTTGGAGGAGGCTTTGATTGATCAAGAGAAGAGGTATGCCGAGGATTTGAAGGAGAGGGCAGCTATCGACTGTCAGAGGCAACTGCTTTTGAATCTTAAGGAAGAGGTTGATGAGATGTCAGGAAGGCTTGTGTCTGAGAGGGTTCTGTACGTGGCCGAGAAGAGTGAATTACAAGATATGCTCAATGATTTACAGGCCAAGCAGGAAGGACTTCTTGATACAAAGTCTATACTGGAATCTGAGAAAGAAGCTCTTCGGATTCTCAGGTAAAAATTATAATTTTTTTTCTTCTTTTCTTTCTATGGAAATTTAATTTAGTATAGCATCTATTGTTGATACTTGGTAGCTTTATCGCACTAATGTAAGCCATGAATGCACAGGTCTTGGGTAGAGGATGACGCAAGGAAAAGCCAAGCCCGTGCAAAGGTTCTAAAGGAGGTAGGACGAAGGTGGAGATGGGACAATCATTCTTGAATGTCTCTTGTTCCTCTTGTCAGCGAAAAAATGCCCAATTGTTATGGTGTGTGCTAAGGTTTCTTGTATAACTTCAAGTCTCTGTAATTTTATGTTATGGGGATTTGGATCATTATTTTCTATACCATGCCGGTTTATGCAAACGGGTGTTAAATTAGACAAACAATCAAGAAAGTTGATTCGATTTTCCTCCTCTCTAGAGAGCAACTTTTCATTCGAAATTTCCTTGCTGAAGACTTACTCCTAATGAAGAGAATCGAATAGTTCATTGGATTTAGGGTCTATTTAATATCAGGTTGATTTAGCTATGTTTTAATAATAAAGTTAAAATAAATGATATTTTTTTTACATATTTTAATATTAATATTTAATAAATAAACTTTTTATTTTATAACAGTTATAATTTAAAAGTCATCATACTTTTAATTAACAATTGCACTTTGTCAATGATATTTTCCAGTCCTTTTAGCTTAAGTTCCTATTATATGGTTAATATTTCTTCTCTTTGCCTATCATATTTGTTGATGGACCCCTAGTTGAAGCATCAAAGTACCCGTCTTCCATCTGTACTATTGTCATTACGTTAAATCTGGCAGCAGCAAACAACATGGAATAATAGAATCGTGGGAAAGTTGAGCCCCACAGTATTTTCGATAATAGCTGGATCCTGTAGAGCCCTTAGAGCCCACAAAAAATGAATTTATTTGTTTATATATTTTTGAGAAAAGGTTATGTAAATCTACTTTTGACTAAGTTTTAATATTTTTAAAATTGCTCATTAAAATTTTAATTTATTAATATAATAATTCTTATAATCTTATATAATAATAGTAAATTTGATAAAATAGTTATTAGATTCTTAAAGTTTAACAAAAATATAAATATATTATTTAGTCATTTTATAAAATATAAATACTATACTATATATTAATAAATTATAATTAAAATATAAATTTCTTTATGTAAAATAAAATTAACGAGCAATCTCTTAAATCTTATTATGAATTAAATAAATTTATATTTAATTAAATACAAATAATTATTATATTGTATTTATTTATATTAAAATTTAAAAATTATTTTTTCTAGCTATCTATTATTACATACCGATATATGAATTATTGTACTATTTAATTGAAATTTAAAATTTTTTTAAGATAAATCAATTTAATAAACAAAGCATTATCAACATGCACGTTCTTTTCCGTATACTTTTTTTTATCCTCAATCAATAATCCTTTGTCAACAAATTACTACACTAAAAAATGGACGCATATCGGCATATTGGTTAGTACTCATCTGTCAACTTGTCAACTTGTACAAATTTTGAAATATTATGTATTGAAATAGATGCATATCTAATTATTTGATTAATATGTTAAATATAAATTTGGATCTTGATACTAACCTAAATTTACTTAATTTTTAAAAAGTATTTTATTACATGTATTTTTCATTTATGTAAAGTCAATAGTTTATTATGTAATTTAAGTAGGATGTTTAAGTGATGATATATTATATTAATATTAATTGAAGAATAATCGGACAAAATTCATCGATCGAGATGAATCTAGATACTCCGAGCTATTAAAAAAAAGTTTATTATGTATGTGAATTTGCTTAACAAAAATTTAAATCAATATTGAATCTGAATCTTTTAAACACTTTTAAACTCTTTAAAAATATGAGAAAAAGGGTTTAAATGTGGGGCTTTCCTAAAATAATATTTGAAATACAAACCTTTTTTTTTTGTTCTAACATAACTAATTTAAACATAATTGATAAGTCCTTAAATGAAGAATTATATTTTTTTATTTTTAAACTCAAAATTCTTAAAAATCGTCAATATAATTTTTATATATAATAGAAACAAAATTTATTGTTTATTAAAACAAATGCAAAATTATGTTTCTCATATCCCTTGTTTTTCACAGTTTTTTAGTTTTGTGCAAATTGGCGGCTGCTGGTTATCTCTTTCTTTGTTTTACA
>JAVXUL010163843.1:0-28475 GCA_035590515.1 Trichilia minutiflora | reverse complement strand
TCACCTGTCCCACCGGCTGGCTCCGTATCAAAATGCTTGTTCTACTGGCCGGCTAAGCTAACGAGAAGCTTCAATCAGGGTTCCGAAACGATCAAATTCATCCTCTGCTCGCCTCCCAGCCAATACTGGATACAATGAGTTATTGCAATGCTGGGCCATCAATAAAGGAATTCGAGGAAGGTTGCTTGGGGTGCTCCCCCCGAAAACATACTTCGAATTAGCTATTCTAGCCAAGGAAAGAGTGAACACCGGCAACAGCAGGGTATGAAAAAGCAAAGCTTGACTTGGCTATTGAAATCAGCAGCAGATCTTATCAAATCAAATTCATGAAGAAGAATCCGTTATTGGAAGAATGACGACTATAAGGGAGGAGTTAAATGATTAAGGACTTTTCCCGCGGAATGAATCAGGAAGCCAACGATATGGCTCAAATGGCCTCAGGAATCAAACTCCCAGAAGGCATTTTTCCTAATCAATGTCCATGTCCAAAGACGCCCATTAGCCTAAGTTTTGAATAGAGAAACTACATTCCTAATCAATGTCCATATATGAGTGGAGACCAAGATGGCTGACTGGAGTGCCACAAATCAGCTGGTCATGTCATGGCTTCTCAATGCAATTGAGCCTACAATTGCTACCAGTCTTATGTTTATGGCATCGGCTAAAGAGGTATGGTCTTTTATTTCCATGATCTTTATTCCATAGGAAATGAAGCTAAGATATTCCAGCTTGAATAAGAATAAGAAGTCAAAAATCTTAGTCAGGGGAATATGACTGTTGCTGAGTACTATACTCAACTTAAAACCATATGGTAAGAGATCTTCTTCTATCAACAAGTTCTTTCCTGCACTTGTGATTGTTCCAATGCCCAAGGAAAACAGAGGTTATGCAAAAGTTAACTTCTCCTTTTTCAGTCAGATCAGAGGCTGCTGCTTAATAATAAGCTCGCTGGGGAAGAGACTCTTTATCTTATGTCAGCTAAAGGAATTGCATTTAGCTGACATATGTAAGGGACATGGGTCCTCTCAACTACCTCCTAATGGGAACCTACCGAAACTCGCCTTTCCTTGAAAAGCCTTCATCTAGACTTTCGCCATTAAGGTAGTAAGATATATTGAATTTAAGGATTTCAAATTCCTAAATAGAAGATAAGAAGCAGGAAGAACAACAAGACAAGGCTTTACCTGGGTTCTATTCAACAATCCATTCAATAAAAGGAAAGAGAAGCAACACCTTCAGACTTCTTTATAAGCCGTGGAAACAGCATTTATTGCGCATTAGGGGACCTTGATAGGTCAACCCACATGTGGGACTATCAACAGCACTTTTCTATCTATTTAAATAGAGGATCAACGTACTCAAGAACGGCTGCTTAGTCCTGTCCTGGCTCATGGCTTAGACTGGATTGGAAAAGCAGCAGCAGACATCGCACTTCGGCGGCTATCGAGGAAGGCTTAGCAACCTTACCTCCTATGGAACCGACTTAGCTCCTTAATTAGCTTGGCTTAGCCCCTTTCTTAACTGACTACGTTCACTCGCACTCACCACGTCTTGCTAATTTCCTAGCTTCCTAAGGAAAACTAACGTGCTTTAGCTCCATACCTATTTAATAACAGGGTAACCATCCTCCGGGGGGACACATTCGCTCGTTTATAGGCTCGTTTTGGCAAGCAACTAGATTTAGCTTTAGCAGCTTGTCTTAGTCCGCGCTTTCGGGTAAGAACCCCTAGCCGCGCTTAGTTACGGAATGGCCAAAATAAGGATGAACCATCCCCTTTGGCATAGGATCGTGCCTTCTACCATCGACCTTAGAACAACAACTGGCTTGGCTTCACTCTATTCTTTAGAACGAACGGGAAACTACACTTGGTCTATGACCGATAAAGATGAGTTTATAGCGCCGTGAAATATCTTCGTGTGGGGATTACCGGGATGAAAACGCAGGAAAATATGAATATTCCCAGGTTGGGATTAAGAGGGAAGGGGCGTATCTTATTGCACTTTCAGAGGAATAAGAGAAAGGAAGTAACTTTCTAAGATACTCTTTCCGAATGAGAGTACTGATGCTTAGATGACAGTTCTTTGTCGGCCTTTCTTCAGTCTAAGTCTAAGACTGCCTAAACCGTAAATAAACCCTGGCTCTTTGCCGATTGATCTTTGTCGGTGATTAGAAAACTAACCTTGACTTCCCGGTTGACTCAGATGCGATTCCATTAGTCTCTTGTTTAGCGAAGAACTATTGACTTATTAGAAGCCTTAGGCGAGGGTAGACAAACCAAGAAGAATCCACTCAGAGTAGGACTCAAAGGAAAAGACAAGGCTATCGACAGGAGAAGAAGAAGAAAGTCTCTTCCCGGGTGAGCTCTCCAATCCGAGCAACGATGGCTCGTGTACAACGCTCTTGGCAAGACTAGAAAAACCTAGTTATCTCATCATGTCAAAGCTCATGAGAAGATGATGAGCCGAATCCTATGAAATAAAATAATCATCATTCTATATAGCATCTAAGAATGAGTCGTACATGCAGTCGGCACTGTAAGATTGGCTTACCTCATCCCGTCTTCCCAGGTGAGTCCTATGGTGAGTAGGAAGACTGGCCTCTCTCCTTAGTGGTCTATGATCCCCAATGCCTTACTACTAGCCGTTGGGCTTGCCTTACGCTTTCATTCAAGCTTACTAGACAGGTAGGCAATCCCCAACGCGGATTCAAGTAAGCCAAGCAAGCGTATTCTCTATTACGCGCATCGGGTTTCCATAGCCAATGCTCTTATCTATAGCTAGTACCAGTCCTTTTCAAAAGGAAGGAATGAATCCTCTCTCGGAAATTCTGTAGAAGAGGAGTGTTCTGCAGAGGCTAGCATGGCCAAATCCTCCAATTCTGGGCAGAGTTTGGTTGCTGTTCACTCAGGGACTGCTCCTAAACATGCTGTTCTTTTCTTGGGTGGAAATGTGAACCTAGTCTTAGTGCCTGTTATGAGTGATTGCTCTACAGCCGGAGATAAACCGAAGCCTGGACCTGTTACAAGGAGATCTAGCAAACTAGATGGGGAACAAGCCCTTCTTTCAAAACCTATTCTTGCCAAGACATTCCGACCACTAAGGAGACCAGGGGAGGGCTTGTCTTTTTTTTTCAGAACCTTCTTACTTTTGAGCTACCCTTGCCTGAAAGCGGAAGAGACCAAGGAAAGGAATATCAAATGTAGTGCCCTTATGCGCCCATGCTGACTACTATAATATAACAAAAACAACACGACTTGGAATCCCCATTTCAGGAAAAGGTTGTACTAGCACCTCCCATGTTGTTAAGTAAGGTAAGAGCAGTAGGTCCAACAGAGTCTTTCGGGGGCCCGGAGATAGCGAAATCTCCCCAACCTCAAGGTCGATACCAATCCTTGAATGTAGAAACCAAAGCTTCCATCTGATCGATCGTAGTTTCCTCTTATGGAGATCGCTCCACGGATTCATTCTAAGAAAGATCCGGTTCCTATGCAGTAGTGTTTAGATTAGAAAGTTTCCCTCAAATGGATATAGTCCAATGACTAAGCAAGAGCTGACGATTGAACTAGCAGGGTTCTATCAATGAAATCAGAATCAATCTGGAATTGTCTAGCTTAGCTATAAAGTGCAATCAATCCAAGAGCAATCCCTGCGCCTTAGTAATGATTGACTGAGAGTCACTAATAAACCTACTCACTCGAAAGTAGCCTTGTCAACTGACTATTAAACCCTCCATTCACAAGCAGTTCTCCAAGACTTCTGCCTTTCCTACTCCCATCCAGTAGAGCAATTGCATGTAAAGTCCAGCATAAAGGATTGGGCGTCCAAGCTTGACTAAGAAGGGGGAAAGGTTGAGCTAAAGCGATGTAGAGTTGGCTAGCAATATTGACTAATCTCAGCAACTCAGCAAGCAAGAACTGTTAGGTGAACTCTTTATTTAATAATATATAGAAAGAAATGAAATTCAGCCGCGATGAAGCTAGCTTTGAGCTTAGATGGAAGGAACAAGGAATACAAACAAGAGTAAAGGGAGAGGTGAAGAAAGGCCTGTAGGCGAAGGGGAAGTTATTGCTAACGATGGTATTCATATCGCTGAGTTGGAACACGAAGCAAGCTTTTGGATTAAGTGAAGGCGTGAGGTATCGAACACAAGCGTCGGGTTAGTAAAGTGGCTCAGGTATAGAAACTACTACAAAGAGTACCATAGCAATGAAGAGATAGAGATCGTCTATGGATAAGGTTGAGCTAAGCGAGGTAGACTTTACAGACTCTGGATGATCCTATGCTTAATACATTTGAACATTCAAGTGAGATGCCGAAGGCAAAGTACTTTAAGTAAGACTTTTTCCTTCTTTTTCCTTCTAGCTAGCACAGGAAAGAGGGGAAGGAGAAGTAGTGTTGTTAAGTCAAGGTAATAGGCTAGGCGTTAACGTGGTGCTCTTAAAGCCGATAGCCGCTTCACAAAGTACACCTTGTTCAATCCTTTCTTGAAATAGATGCCCTGGTTAGCTCGGTAGAGTGGCAGGCGAAATCCGTCTATCTTTATTAGAGTAGGCGGCTAGTAAATTCTTACTCGTGTAGTGAGAAAAACCTTATTCATGGCCTCATTTCTTTAGTTCAATCACGAGTTTAAGGTTTGCGATAGATGTTGCCTTTCCGATCTCAAATCGGCTTTTTTATTTTAGCAGATCTGTGCAAATAATCGGGTTTTTTAAGTCATTTGACCCTGGCATCTTCTCTTCCGGTTGGAAGTGCAAGGCAGCAATCATCTGTAGCGGGCTAGCTCACTGCCTCACACCACTCTTAAGAATTGGCACCGCACCCTAAACCTCTGGTCACTTCACTTGGCTTTCATGCCTGACTTGTTGTTATTTAGACCCCGGTTTCTAACGGTTCACTTCGCTAGCTTCGGTCCCCTACTTCGGTGACCCTTTCCGTGCGGCTTGGCTTGCTTGCTCGCTAATCATTGGCTGACTCTTCACTCTTTTTATATCCTCTAGCTTGGAGAGCTAGAGCACCAGTCCAATCCTTCCTTCTGTCTTCCCTTTTTTCCTTCCAATTCAATATCTCCTGGGGAGTCATCAACTGGCATACTCATTGGCTGGCCCAGGGATTCGCTCTAAAAGCTTTCATAGAGGAATTAGCATCTTTCCCACCCTAGCCATGGGGTCTGACTCAACCGTAATCCTTGCTTTCAGAATCTCCGGGACCAGAATCTTGTATGCTTCCTTGCTTGGGGCAGCATTGGTAGGGAATGAAGCCTTTCCTTGCATGGTTGGGAAGATAAGGACTGGTGCATACTCTAAGCATGCCTTACTAAAGAGGATATAGCGCTTACCTGATAATAGCGCTTAAACACCTGATAAAACAGCTCATACAGCGCTTCCTTGTAGTAATGTATCAATCCCGGCCTAGGAGCATCATTCTATATGATGGATGGAAGTCTGATCTACGATCACCCATTCTTCCCAAGTAATATTTTGAACCCCAACATTTATGGGCATAGGTGTGCCTATGCTGCTTTGCTGCTTTCGGTTAACGACTGAATCGTCATTCATGGTTCTCTGGAGTATGTTTGTACCATTGATCCTATGCGTATTACTTATAGTCAACTAGAGGCTTGACACCTTGATTCATTAATGAATGCAGGAACGGAGTAAGAACCGGCTTTTCTCTTCGTGTTCCGCAGGAAGGGCCCCACTCAACCGTGTGTCCTCTGGGGCGTCTCCTAATGGTCTCTGCTACGTCATCTAGCCTTGCCTTCCCTTCGACTAGTTGTCTGTCGCCTTTATTCCTTCTCTCCTTTACACGAAAATAAAAAAAAAAATGACTTTCATCTGTATCTGTGAAAGTAAGGAACGTAAGAAAGGCAATAAAGCATGCGGCTTAAGGACTGGTGTTTTACTATCCATATCCAAAACTCTTAAGGCAACAACAGCTCCTTCTCTTCCGAGTTGGCATGAAGCCTATTCGATTCACTGTCCATCTTCGATTCGACTGATGCCATACTTTTCTTTTAAGATGCATAACCCTCCCCTTCTAATCTAGTCTTTTCTAGACTAGACTTCTAATTGAAATTCAAAGGCCTTAATCATATCCCAGGCCGTCAG
Organism: Trichilia minutiflora; assembly: GCA_035590515.1. Classification (NCBI taxonomy): domain Eukaryota; kingdom Viridiplantae; phylum Streptophyta; class Magnoliopsida; order Sapindales; family Meliaceae; genus Trichilia; species Trichilia minutiflora. The sequence continues at coordinate 22,368 of JAVXUL010163843.1, read as the reverse complement.
ATTGCGCTGATGCTTCCTAGCTTAAGAATCAGTAATTGTATGCTATTGAGTCGAATGTTATCGAGGAAGATTAAAGACATGGTACGTAGTCGCTGTAGCGAAGCTAATGGAGAATGTATTTGCTTGCGCCGTCACTATCTTAGAAAAAAGTTTTTTTTCAATGTATGAATGAGAGACTGCCGGGGCACTTACTCGTTATGAATGAAACCCCTTACCTTACTCTGTGCCTTATTTGTTTTACGGTAGCGAAGAGTACTCTAGCTATTGGAGTCTCTTATCGGATCCGTTAGTGGGTAGTAAAGGGTGCCCGCCTAGGCTTATAGTTCATTTTCAATAATTGATTCGATATCATCGGGAGAAAGAGTGCTATCCAAGCGGGTAACCCTACATAAAATAAATAGGTAGTTCTCAACTTCGTGACTAACTCGGCCAGTGGCAAATCATCCCAAAGTGTCTTCTTACTCGGTCTGCTTACCAAGCAGCAGGCAAAGCAAGGTTTTCGATATGGATTGCTTTCTATATATTAAGTCAAAAAGATGAATGTGCCGAGGGGAGGACCGCCCAATAGCTTCGCTACAGTGATTACATACCAGCACTACTTCCTAAAGTGGAGGGGGTGCAGTTCCCGGGGATATCGTATTGATGTAGCAGTGAAATTAAAGAATTCCCCTTAGCGGAAACCAGCCTTCAAACAAAGGAAAGGCGGAGGTAGAGTCAAGGGTGGTAGTAAAGGAAAAGTCAGCATCTTACCCAGTCGTAGAAGCGCTGGTCCTCGGCAAGAAAAGAAAGAATTGGGCGGTGTGTACGGGTATTTATTCTTCTAGGGGCTGGGAATGGCAAGCTCAGGAAAGTAAGAAAGCCTAGGTAATAGGGCTAGGGCAAACAGAGAGGCAAGAGCAGGAAAGGGAGGATCAGATGAGCGACTCGAAAGATCTTCTGGATAGACTAACCGGCTGAAGGATTTACCTAGCTCAGGAAAAGAAATCGGACAGCGAGCGCTAAGCCGGTTAAGTAAGATAAGGACTTTGCCGGCAAGGAGATTGATAGAGGAATCTGGCCTCTGAAGAAAGGAGATCGAACAAGAAAGTCATTCCTAGCCCGGTTGAAGCAAAGTCATATAAGTCGGCTACTGCAGGGTATGGAAAACTACCTTCCAAAGCTGCTATTGCTACCTACCTTGGAAGGTCAGCGGAAAGAGTAGATGGAAGAGTTCAAAGCCGATAACTCGCTGGGGGACAAGCTTACCTAAATAAGAAAGAGGCGATGGCATTGTTTTCAGGCCGTTCGCTAACTAATTGAATTCTTGAATCTCTGGGCTAGGGCTTGTTGAACCTATCTCTCCTCTACTTTAGTTTTCCCGCACCGCCTCTTTTTCTTATCTTATTAGGTACCCGCAAAGGCAAAAGGAGTAGAGCTAGAGCAGAGTAAGGACAGTAGGGATTGAGGGATGGTCTTGGGGAATAGGTTTGGATTGGATAAAACAACTGGTTGGTGCTCGCGCACCCGCTTTTTCTTGACCTTTAGACCTTGCTTGCTTCCCTCTCCCTGACCTGCCTTACTGACCTTCCTTGCTCTAAGCTTTGCTGCTTTCTTACGCTAGAGTAGATGAGTACCACTATCTCTTACTGTTAGAAGATTGCCTCCTAGCACTCTTCCTTAGCTTAGAAAAAAAGTAGTTGCTCTAGTCTTTCTTGCTCAACTTCGAGACTTGCTTTCGAGACTTGTTCATTCAAGCCTGCCCGGCCTTGCTTCGTACTTATAATATTACTTCTCATCTTTATCTGGTCCTCCTGAAATATTCAATAAAATCCTTCATTTCATTCCGAGAAAAAGTAAGAGAAAGATCTTAGTTAACTGCAAGCTAGTATTGTAGAAGGTTCCCCCATCCAATAGATAAGGGATCTTGCCCTAGAACCTAGTGAATAGGGAAGAACAGAAAAAATATGTCTAGTTCCAATTTATTTCCTTTGCGGCCTGGGAGTGAACTAAGCACCAATCTCCATGCCTAGCGCGCTTGCCTTGTCTTGTTTGCTTGGGTTAATGGAATAGGAACTGACACAGCTTGAATGGAACCAGCCCGCATTTGATCATCTCCTTCCGCTGTCAATCTCATCCGCTATCTCCGCTGCCTTGTCTGCTCTGTGCAGCCCTTCCTTCATTGCTACCCGGGGGATTGAAAGAAGCATCGATCGGAACGCCTAGCGCTTGCCCCTCTTCCTTTAATTCAATAGATCGGTCTTCCCGCTTAATCAGTACAAGATTCCCGTCCTCGCTTCTTCCGTGGGTGGGTATAGCGCTTTCCTTCCTCTAGTTCGAGAGTTGCAGGAGCAAGAAAGGGGCAGCCTTGGAAGACTGAGTTAGACCCGGTCCTCAACAATGTTAGACCTAGAAAAAAAGCCCGGCGAGGATTAGGATCAAAGGCGCAATGCTCAGTCTCGGGTGCTGGAAAAGGGTAAGAACAATGTTGACATGAGCCGCGTGAATTGAATGGAACCCATTAGCGAAGACTATCTCGCCGAAGATGCATAAGAGGGTAGATCAATTGAAGAATTTTTAACCAGTATCCCTGGTGTGAAAGGCTCATTGCAATGATGAAAAAGCGGTTCCAACATGGCTGTCCTTATGTTTCCTTGTGATTGGGAAACTCCGACCAGTCAGCAAAAGAATGATTTGACCCGAGTGAAAGAGACCTGGCTAGCTTCCTTGCTAGTCCTTACTTACCTCCTAGAAGAAGACGAAAGGAAGGCGCAAGATTGATTAACATTAACAAAGCAGCTCATCTCGCTAACCGCCTGCTCTCTGCGCAATCAATACAATAGTTGCCAATCAACATGAGGAATCTACTGGGATAACATAAGACTTGACTTTGGTCGACAGCTGTCTTCATACGGATCCGTACAATGGCCCAATTCAAGTCAGATGCAAGAGCCGATCGATCTCGATTGACGTCAGCAATTCGCGAGGGTCATTATAGCGATCAAACAAAAGTGAATGACTCGTTCGTTAGGGACCTGGAGATTGACTGAGTTGGCCGGGTCTCGTAAGAGCAGATTGATTAGGTCGGCTACTCTTCCCAGATCTCAGAGAATGATTTAATTCACCATACAGATTGAAGCTTCCCTTACAACATACATTGAAATCAACGGTGTTGAAGCAAGAGGGGAAACGAAACGTGGAGCAGTTGGCGCAGTTAGAGGGAATTGCAACAGTTGCTGGTGAACGGGTCTATTTGCGGTGGTTCGATTCAGTCAACTCTTTCTGACACGAGGTAGATAAATAGATAGGAGAGTGCTTTCAAACACGAACAGCGAATGTTGAAAGCTGAAAAAGGAACTAAGATTCAATTCACTAGGACAATAGGGTTCCTTCTTTCCGTGAAGACGTTAGCAAGAAGTGAAAGAAGATCGGAGTCGTGAACAGGAAAAGCTAAGACCGGTTATGCCGAGAGGAAAGAAGCAGGTCTTTCTCGCCTTGGGCTTGATCCGGGTGAGGAAGAATTGAAGATTGAATGACTTTGCCGGGTATTCCTTATTTTAGATAGCAAACACAGGAAGATGGGATTGGTCATGGTCAAGAGCCCAGACCTCTTATGCCGGATTCTCGCCATCTCTTCAGGTCAGGTCAGAGAGCAAGCAAGTTGATTCTTGGGTACGACTACGCGCATCTCTCTTATTATTATTATATTAAATAAAAATAAGGCTAACTCTTCATCTCTTTCGCTTTGAGGTCGAGTATCACACGCCCTTACAAATTCTTCCACATCAGGGATCGTTCCTAACTTATGTAACCCTCACTCCTGCCTTGCTTCTTAGTGCTCCCTAGGACGCGGATCGGAATGCTATTTTTTTGATCAATTGGGTCAGCTAGTCAACAAGGAGAAGGAAGAGATCAAGTACGGGATGTTCCAAACGATCCTTTTTGGAAGCCTTTTTTCCGTCAAACATAAGAGAGAGATTGGATGCTCCATGGAAGATTGCACTCGAAAGCCACCTGAGATGGGATTTTCATACATTCAATCCAAGCGTGAGATTCCAACTTTTTATTCCATTCCAACCAATCTGCACAAGACTTGATACGTGGACTAATTGACAGTACCGATTTCTCTACATGCCTCAACTAGGGAACTCTGTGGTCCCAGCTCCTATGATTCCTTTCATGACAGTCAAGAGACGAGGAGGAGTAGTTATCGACCTAAAGGGGGAGAGAGAGGTTAAAAAGTACTAAGGTTTGCTCCTGTCAGCAGCGAGATGATCTCCGAGCGAACATATGCTTCTTTGCTTTGTTTCATGGTATAGTCATGTCATTCCCGACAAAGTAATTGGATAGCTTATCTTACTGTGTAGCCAGTAGGATCTAACTTGCCTAGCTAGAATGCCTGAGCTTAGTAAGCGGGTAATAAAACGTAGCTATTGAATCCCCAGCTCGGAAAGTCGAGTGACTCGGAACTTCAATCACTGCTGATAAGGAAGTCCTTCACAGTCAAGCAAGGTTGGACAGAGTTACTGGCATGAAAGACTAGGTTAACGATCCGTCTCTGACAGAAGAAGAGAGCTAGCACTCGAGGCAAGCAAGATGGGTTAAGTAAGGGAGGATTATTCCTTCCGTTAGAATCTCATTTTTTGAGAATTCAACATCCAGTTCTAGATAACTGCCAACTTCATACTCTCACCTCGAACGAATCAAAGAATTTCTCAGTTCGTCAGGAAGCAGAATGCTCTGTAATTGAAGCTGAAGAGAAAGAGGGAGGCAATGATAATTGTTTTAGGACTACGTACCCTACTGGATTGAGACCCCGAGGGAGAAGCGAAAGCTGGATCCTCTGGAGTAGCTACTTACCTGACTGGTATCCGAATCATTCTGTTGGTGTCATATGAGATGAGAAAACGATTTCAAACGTAAAGACTCAGCCCCAGCATCACTCTTGAAGGCACTTTTGAAGTAGAGGAGAGGATTTTGCTGTTGTAGTTGGCTTAGAGGAGGAGACCGGTTAGAAGAAACCTCTCGATTGGCTGATCTGGAACTACTACCACGTGCTTCTTCTCCACTTTTCTTGCTAGCTTGAAGACATCATTATAAGTCCAATAGGGCTGCAATGAGACCGCATTACTGATTTCTGGACGTAGCCCACCAATTGTTGGAGCAAGAATCTGTTCTTCTGGTTCCATAACATCACAACGCATCATAAGATGATCAAATTCAGCCGTTTACTCCTCCACTTAAAATCAAACTCCCTCTGCCTTAAATTATGATACTTGAAGAAAGCATCTTGCCGATAATTCTTAGGCAAAGACTGCTGCCTGAGTGCTTTTTTCATTTTGGTCAAAGTTACAATCGTACATCACGAGTTCTTTGCTTTTACAGTTTTAGTTTTATGGCAACTATCTTGACCTTTCAATGCTCTATCCTTTTGTAATCAAAAATCCTCTCAACAGTGTTCAACCAATCAATAAAAACTAATCCGGCCTAAACGTCTTCTGGAATCTATACCTTCTTGTCCTAATCTCGCTGGAAATCATAGTTTCTACGAGCATGACGATAGGGACCAGCTTCATCACTCTTCTCCCCGTCAAGCGAAAACCCATTTCTATTTATGAAATTGGATCCTGCCTGCCAGCTTCAGCGACTCCTGTGGTCAGCTTATGATTCCGCTTTTCTAAAACGAAGTTCCCAAGGCTACGCCCGGCAGGTCAAACATCTTGCTTTTCACCCCTTCGAGAGGGCTATAGTTTCATCGTTATATGAATGTCCCGGTATTGACAATCTTTCATAGGCAGAGCTGTCATCTCTATCTGAATAAACAAATCTCCTTTCCTTTCATTGCCCGGTATAAATGGTATACTCCAGGTGGATATAGCACCATTCATTCATGCATTTAGCAACGTTGGACCAAAAATTCGATAAATGAATTGAAACTCTACTGACCACCAATCTGAGATAACTCTCGGTGCTTCTGACCCGGCCCTCCAGCCCAAAAGGCTTCCAATTCCCGCGTATGTCAGCTCGACCTGTAATTCACTTGTTGGCTCTGCCAAATGATAATTTGGATCATCAGAACAGGTACCTGAAAGATTCTCTTGACAAGCTTGACTTGCAAGCGGAGAATGACGAGTTTCACCCGGCCGGTTTTCGTGATTTTTTTCTTGGAAAATGCTCTTGTATCGCTGGGAAGCTCCCCTTTTCTATAGTATATAGTAGGGTGAATTGCCTTCCAAAGGCCGGTGCACAAGAAACCGGATGTCGGGTAATTTCCTCGATAGGCTGCTAAGGCTCGGAAGGGGATCTTCCTCTACTGAATAGTCAATTGATGATCCGGGGTCAGTACCAAAGATTGCAACCGATGTTGGGGGGCCAGGTGAAGAAATCTATCTTCAAACGCCTTCTCTTATTGAGAAATCTTCTTTCTAGGTGATCAACTTCAATTGGTTAAAGATCGGAGAGGAACCGACTAAGGAACGAATAAAACTACTGGGTTAACGCGCCTTATTTGGTTTAAACTATTGAAGGTTATCCGCTCGATCTAGTTCGAATCCTGGTCTTCCAATTCCAAACCACCCTTCTTCACAGAAAAAGAGAGCTCAGAAGGCCTCGTCTATTACGACGGTACGGAAAAATCAATGGCACCGGAGGAAACTCAGTCCAGAGAAAAAAATGTCAGTTAGGAAACAGTAGTCAGACGCGGACCAGCGCATGCGGGCCCCACACCAACAAGTGGGGGGATAGGTAATGCAAGGAGTGTAGAGAGCTTGTTAGTCTCATTGAAACTTTGGTTCGTGTGCTCAGTAACCGACATGGGATACTTTGATTTTGAGGCTATGGCCAAAAAACCAACCCTAAGGAATGCACCCGAGATTTGTGTGGCCTTTGGCCATAAAATATCGGAAATCATTGATAGGAGGTGGACCGGCATGCTCCATGGACCTATACATGCTGCAGGGGCTTATCTGAACCTATACTTTTGTGAGAAAGAATCAATGTTGGATGATGTTGAGTCCCGGCCTCTATTCGTGCTTGGTATGGCCCCGGCAGCCTATTTTCCACACGATTGTGCTACAGTTGACCAGAACTAAAAAGGGGATGGGAGCATTTGAATTCGATGAGTCAGAAATTTGTACACGCCCACTTTCTAACTTTCATTGAGATCCACCTGCGAAAGGAAAGTAAGGTTTATGATTTTTTGTAATTGTCTTGTATAGATGTATGGTATGGTGGGAGTTCTACTGCGGTCATATTTCTGATAAAACAAATTTGCAAGACGGATGTTATCACAAAGATGTAGCAGCTCCAGTGCTGAACGCAACTATAGCTTTTATTATACAGAGCAGGTTGGATTTATGTAGATCTTTTTCCATGTAAACACCTTTGGGGTGGGCACGACAGAAGAAAGCGGTAAAAAAACTTCTCTTTTCTATTCTATTGACCTTTCAAAGATAGATATGAAAGTTGGGCTAGGTGTTCTTCTCTTAGAAAGGAGCTGTTCGCCTCGAGGCTGTACTATTCTCCTCTTCCGTGTCAGGGTTGAGGGGCTTATTACAGGTACTGGGGTGTTTGGCATTGAAAGAAAGATAGGAGTAAGAGTGGTAAGCAGAAAAGAAAAGGTTTTGAGTCTAAGGCCTCGGTTCCCTTTGGGCCAGGATTCCACGACTCTGCTGCTATGGAATTCTCTGTTAGGACCGGAAATCGTAGTTTGGTTGAAGTAGTGCTTCTTGAACTATCAGTTGCAAAAGCAAAGGAGGATTAAAGCGATATCGTAAGACAGACACATTCTTGATTTTCAATTGTAAATCATTCAATTCAAGAGTACACTAAAAAGTACTAGTGAAGGCACTTCTTGTGTCGATTCTTCCCCTCGTTCCTTTTATCTTGGACTTTGACATCTCACTTGGAATGATACGGGCATTTTTTTCGATCTTCTACCCTATGCGAAGCAAGCCTTGATCTGACTAATTTTTCATTTTATCGGGAATTCTCGTTGCAATAACTTTTCCCTTCATAAAAAGAAAAATGGAGACTCACACGACTAAGCCTTACGGGACTAGGGAAATAGGGAATAGCCTACTTTACATACAAGCGGACTCGTAGGAAAGAATGGAAGGCGTACGAAAGTACGGGATAAACCCATCTCCAGTACATAGACTGGCACCCTCTTTCCCCCTAAGACTAAGAAGTGGTCGAATCCGTCCCGTCCTTGCTTCGAAAGCTGTCTTTGAGAGGAATTGTCCGGGAAAGGAAGCCATTGATAGGAAAGCCAATCCGGGGTTAGAAAGAAGACGCTGTTCTCCTACTTTATATTGAATGGAAGGTCTTAGAGAAAGATCTTCTTGCGGGATGCGGGAAACATACTTAGCCTCGTTAGAGAAAGGAAGAAAGGCTTGAAGGGTTATTTGCTAATGAATTACAAGACGAAGGGGTTCGGGTCAAATCAAATCTCCTTACTAACGATCCGCGGACATTGACAAACCCCACAGAGGGAACGTCGAATGGGAAATGAATTTTCTAACAATTTCTTTTTCTTTGCCTTGCTTAGCGCTACGAATCATGTGCAAATAAAATCAAACTATAGGAACCCTCGACTTTACTTTCTAAAGGAACTAGGCCTCTGCCAAGAACGATCACTAGTTTGAAAGACAGTCAGCCAGGGTGCTCACATTTAACGGAAGGCGCGTTTAGCCCACAACTAACAGGAAAATAGAACGTAATAGAATCTCGACCTTATTCACAAATGAACATGGTTTGTCAGACGAATAGTTAGAGTAGTTGGCCCGAGGCACCCCTACTCCCGGGTCTTTGATCAAAAACCGAATCTCTCTCTCCCTCTCGAGACAATGAGAATCACGCCGTTGGCATCTTCTTAAAATACTCTAAAATAAATGGAGCCAAAGGAGATCGGGCAGGATGCGCCCGGTCAAAAGCCTCCCGTCGGGCACTTGTCCTTTCCTTCTAAAGAAGCTCCCGGGTCAGGCAAAGAACAAGCTTTGAATTATGCTTTGATTGAGATTGACGGACTGTTGGTTTTGGTGTGAAAAGGATAGACTGCTCCTCCGGTGTGTGAGTGAGCAACAAAGCAAGAAGCAGTGAAATTTTGTACCAAGTGCCCCTGATTGAGTATGTGGATCATTTCAAGAAGGGCATAAATTGTTGGCTTATCAAAAGGCATGGCCGGCCAACCATCTTGTCCGATTGCATAAAGTATCCTAAGGGATGCCGGGCTTGCCGGAAAGATGGACGTCTACCAAGCAATCTTAGTACATGTGTCTTTTTTTAGACGCTTTCACATATCGAGTTCAGAAGGGGCTTATAGTAACATTGGTTGAAACGCACATAACGGTTCTATTTCCTACTAAGCCCTGACCTCACCAACTATCTAATACTGGGCGGGCTCATGTTACAAGTTCTTCTCGATTTTACTCCATTTAAGGAATCGGCAAAGGGAAAACAAGTATTAATTTCAACCGGAATGCCGGTTGCGTAATTCCTTTCTTTTTCCCGGCTATCCTCAATATCAATAGAGGCAATGTTAATTGTAACGAGTTGAGAGAACTAAGGGCAAACCCCTGTAATCTGTCCCAACGGTAGATCCGCAACTTCTCTCACTCCAAAAAGAGTGAGAAATCGATTCAATGAGAAAGTTACAAGATCAAGAATAAGGAACGGAGACAAGACGGGTGGTATAGATACTCATGGATTTTGTCCAGAGCATCTTAGCATGCTTTATTCCCCAGCGTCCTTTTTAGGAGCGGGGGCGCACCTGTCTAGTCTATATGCTAAGAAATAAAATCAAGCGAATAATTCATTTCAGTCTCCACATGAAACTACGCACTTATTTCTCAGTCCTTGGCTTGGTGGGGGCATCTCCCCAATGGCCAAGATCTTGCTAGGATCGTTCTCAATGCTACGGCGACTCATAAAGCCAAAGAGTTTACCTGAAGAGACTCCAAATGCGCATTTCTGTGGATTCAGCCTCAAATTCAAATTAAAAGAATTGACTGCAGCAGTCAGGACTGACTATAATATTTCCCAGGGAGTAAACACCTTACTCGACATATTATGTTATGGAGCATCGTAAAGGCAGTAATCAAAGAACTTTTCTTAGGTAGCACACTTCAGAGAAATAAGATAAAGCAGAAGTATAAGAAGTTCTTCCTTTCCTCGAGTGCCGAGAACCAAAAAGGGTCGATCTCTTTTTAATCCTGATATGGGTTACGTCGCATTACCAGCCTTTAATGAATATCCTTTAATAATAATAATAATAAGGCAAGGGCGAACCACCAAAGCTGGATTTCCCAAGACCGAAGTACTGATAACATTACCATATCATAAGCGGTAAGGGGAGGAGCTGAAATCGACACTTGAATGAAGGAGTCTTTCTGTATGGCGAAAACAGCAAGAATCTAGCTGTTGGAGTTCCCGCCGCTTCTTTGTTTGTATTTTATACATCGTCTTTCTTGAACACTTCCCTAATCAGCAGTTCTTGATTGTCTGTTTTTTCAATTGGCATTGTCCTCTTCTATTCCTCCTCGTCCATTAGTTGAGGCACCGAATGCCCAGTTTTCAGTTTTGACATTCTAATCCGCAGTTAAGAAGGTGCACGAACGATCTTATTCTAGCTCAATCCTACTGGTCTCTCGACGCTTATAGGCTTGTGGTATAGTTAAGTTCGTACTCACATCAAGCTGTGGTTTCCGTCCTGATTATTAGTAGGGGCTGGTGCCTTCGTTCCGTCGGTATAGGGTATAGGTATACCGTAAAATACCTGCCTCGAAGTCCCGTCAATTGAGTGCCGTCAGTCAGTGTTCTCAAATCGAAGATCCCCATAGTCTCCGGTGAGTGGAGAACGCAGGACGTTTCCGCTTTTCTGCCAAAAGAGCTTGTTTAGTTCTCAGAATACACCTACTTGCGGGCGTTTTTGCTAATAATTTTACCTTTACCAGCAGCGCTCGTTGACTGAAAAACTTTACTAATAAATAGGGGGACTGGACACCGATACCGCCAAGATGGCATCAAGGGCGTTTAGGTAGAGCTATTTCCACTGATTCGTCCAAATCAAATCGGTCTCTCAGTAGCGGCGGGTAGGTTAGCTCAGACTCATCACATTCATTCGTCTCAGGAGCTTTCAAGCGAAATCGGCAATTCCTTCTCATCGATTGAACTTAACATCGAACAAAGAAAGCTCTTGCTAACTCTGTCACTAGTTATTCAATCAGAGCTCTTGGTCTTCAAGAAGAAGTGGTGAGTGTCCTCAAGTCAAGCATGCATATCTGCTATTGAGCGTAGTGGCTCTTCGGACTCTGTTGCGTTAATGCCAACTGATAGGGACGGATCTAGAATCACTATTCTAAATTAGAATATATTCTAGGTAATTTCATCAGATCGTAGACTTGATGCCCGAAGAAAATTCCAATACCTGGACCTGGGGCTTTTCCAACCTTTGCCACCTATACTTCTTTAAGTTTCAGAGCAATCACAAGCGGAATGTCGAGTGTGAAATTTTATCATGATTGGGTTGGTCTCCTTGAGCCTTTGATCGCTAGTATTAAATTTCCTCGATCACAAAACCACGACATCCCAAAGTTCTCATTCCAGTTGCCGTAATCTGCTCTTTCACCGCCTTCCCATGTTTTCAATTCAGTGCAGTTCTTTCTTTCCCCGGGGGAATATAAAGGATTAGCGTGCCCCAGCCTCTCCAGACTCTAATGGTTTGCCTTGGCAAAAGGGCAATACTTGATAAAAGAACTAAACTAAACCCGAATACTAATCCCAGCCCTAGGAACAACTACCGAAAGAATGAGCACCAGCCCAACTAAGAAAGAGAAGACGATTTGAGCCAAGATCTGATCTTTACCTTTCCGCCCAAACTAACCTAACTACGGGTGATGCATAGAAAAGCCTGAAATAAGCCCTTCCCTTATTGGATTGGGCAAGCAGTTGTCACTAACTTAATGTTGAAGGGCGTTGGCCTCCTCCACCCGAGAAAGGATTTAGAACCATGAACCCAAGCTTCTACAAAACTTGGCTAGTTAGGATCCGAGCATAGCGAGTTCCAGAATACTGCCGCCACCTGGCCTGGGCCAGGCGTAGATAAAAGGTAAGCAGAAGATCTCGTGGTATAGAACCGTTTCAGCGCTCTCCAGCTCCAGCTCAACTAAACCATGTGCGGAATATCCCTTTCCCTTGAATCCTCGGATTCTATTTCTCTGGCTTGCTCTTCAAAAATACGGTGTATTCTCCTCCGCTTCCCAAGGGTATGATTCCCTTGTTCAGAAGTGGTTCCATGAACCGAATCCGGTGGTTTTCTCTTCCCGAGCGTTGGTCTCGTCTTGGTTGGAGTGAAGGTGCGTGCCCGGGTAGGTGTTGAGCCCATGATTGAAAGGCTTTCGCATCATTGGTTCAAAATATATCGTTTCTTGATATTGATGTAAATCCGTCATGACCTTGACATGGCGTTAGGGGGATGATGAGAACTCCCAAAAGTAAAAAAAAATACCAGTGAACAAGGTATCCGGTCTCCTAAAGCTCTTCAGACCCTTCGAGGTCGAAAGAAGACATGAGCCTTCCAAACACCTGAGGAGCGAGCTTATTTACAACCTAAGAATGTATGTTCTGATTGAAGCTGTGGTTCCAACTGGATCCGACTCATGTATCGGTGAAGGTCAGTTCCACGATCAGTTAGAAGTGGTCGCTCGTTGTGTTCCTGGATGGAGTCGTTATGGTCTTGGTTCAGGGATGTGTCGTTCTATGGGTCTTCCCTATCCACACTCCTGACTTATCATATATCCTCCGTCAGTCCATTCGGACGAAGTTTTCATACATGCCATCATTTCGCCCCGCTTCTTTTTTACTCCATTTCGTCCACAAAATCTACACCATGCCTGTGGTATCACCGTTCAGGCTGGTCGAAAAAATCCTCTGAGTGACTGACCATCACTGACGACTCGTGAGCTCGCAGGGCTCATAGGATGGGATCGAAGAATAAAGCCCGCATCCAAAGCCGCTTGTATCCCAAAGAAGACAGCATATAATTCTGCAAAGTTGTTGGACTTTGATCCAAGATGAACGCTGAAGCCCATTTCAAACTGTTCCAAATGCGATCTGAAAATGCCTTGTGTTCTCGAATAAGCTGTTAGGCGAGCCTTCAACCTGTCAACTGAACCATCAGGATTCACTTGAACTGTATACACCCATCTACAACCAACAGCAGACTGATCTGAGGGAAGCTTTACAAGTTCCCAAGTACCATTCTGTCGAAGGGCATTCATCTCTTCCTCCATTGCTGCTCTCCAGCCAACATGTGAAGTGCAAGCTCGTTTACCTTTTCGAATAGCAATAGGAAGATCCAAATCATTTGGAGCAGGATCTAAAAGAAGGGTCTGGTGAAGCACCTGAATCCCACGGGGTAAACTACTTGACGTCCGAGTATATACCTGTCAATCAGGACGAGACAGACGATGTTTGGGACTAAATGGAGGAGGTGTAGTCTCACTGGAAGGTGAAGGACAAGAAGACTGACGGATAGGAGGCAATGGAAGAGAGTCCTGGAGATCCTGCATATTGTGAGAGTCAGTGTAATATGGAGTGGATTCAAAGAAAGTTACATCGGAACAAGTCAAGAACTTGTTAAGAGTAGGACTGTCACACCGATACCCCTTTTGGGAACTCTAATACCCTAAAAAGTCTAGACTTAAGAACAGTGATGATAGTTCAGTTGTCGAAGAAGAAGTCCCGATGAACCTTTATTCGCACTTTATGTCGCTAACCCGTGGCGGACAGAGCTAAGAGGTGACGGGAAAGGTACCTCCACTCCACATTTCTAACCTCGGGAGAGGAGGACATTGATCGAGCTTTTCCATGCCTAATCCCAGTGAAGGTGAAAGACCCAGAGCGGGCGGAGGATCTATACCAAGTCCGTTACGCTATAATTCATTGAGGTTGATCCCGAAGTTGTGGTCTATCCCGTAGTCTCTATTTATTCACCCCAAGAATAGAGAATAGAATGAACTATCCTTTGTTTCACGGAATGGATTTAATTAACACGGATAGACCAGAAAAAGTCTTCGAAAGCATACCGCTTTCTGTTCAAGAATCGGTAGCTTAAGGGATACTACCGAGCTCCACGATACGCGCCTATCATCTCTACGGCTTCTAATGGCACTGTTCCAGTTTGCTTAACCACTATCTATAATAAATAGTCAGACTGGCTAGAAGCTTCCGGAGAAGAGTCATTATAAGAGTAAGCCTCTAGTAGAATGTAGAGTGGGAGGCCTAAAAAAGAGGGTAAGATAAGATCTATTCTTAGATGAGACTACGGCTGCACGCCTGGGCACGAACTATCCTTCAGGGTATGATTCGCAAGAGCTTTCGTCTCAGTATGGATGTTCCCTTGTCTTTCTTTATTGTCTTGAGAGCCTTACCTATAACTACTGGGAGAGTAAACTGAGCTCAAAACAAAAGCTTTCTCCTTTTTGTAGCTAGAAGATCACCCCCATAAGAGGAAAGGCGGGGGTAACTGGCTTTGAGTTCCTTTTTTTGAATCGAGATTGGGTTGGTGTTCATTGCCCCGTGGGTACAAGAAAGAATGTTCCATCGCCCTTGCTTCCTTCCCCCGGGGAAGACTGGGGTGAAGCTCTTGACTGATCCATAGACCCCCTCTTTCTAATTTAGATTTGCGTATAGAACCTTTCGAACCACTTTTTTGATATATGGGAGGGCCGGGAAGAGTCATTCCTTTATCGATGGGAAAACTCACGAAAACAAGGTGAACCTTGAATCGATATTTGGTTTCAACCACGTCTTCCTCATCTTTATAACCATAACCCATTCTCTCATGTCTTATCTCGTGCCGCTGGAAAGCCAGCTAAGACGGAATGGAATGAATGGATTGACTGACCGACAGGTAGCGATTGGAGTTGGAGCACTGGGTGATCTCTACTAAACCTCGATCGTAGGTCCCTCTGACCAAGCACCCCTGGCACTGTAGATCAAGAAAAGCACGTTCGTAGCTTACATAAAATCCTCTTTTTGGAGCCTTTGCTTTCATCCAGCTTGAGCTTGAAATATACAAAAAACCCTTGGAAGTCTCGCATGCTTTTTCAAATTCCCTACTCCAGTCTAGTTCACTAGCGCCAATGGACGAAAAAGGGTCTGATAAAGGTGTCGTCGACAAGGAAAGTGGCCCGTTAGGCAGGCCCTGCTCAAGGCTTCCTTCTAAACTAAGGCACGCTCAATATCAAGAAGCTAGTGACCTCTTTCAGGTCATTCAGTATAACTTGCACGAGGTATCACAGTGGGGCATGTCTTCTGTCCTTTGGCTAGGTTCTTGGGTCCGGTAGAGCCTCTTTGAAATTACATCCCCGCCTCTCGTCTAACTCGAGTTGCTCCGCTCGGCAGTTAAAGTATCTCGAAAAAAGAAGTCAGATCATAAGGGGGTTAGGAGCAGAAGCTTGCTAGTTCCAGTAAGAAGAGCAAGGTTAGGACCGCATATAAGAGGGGGTGCGAAAGAATTTAGATTCCCAAAGTTGTCCGGTTGGCATATCAACCGCATGGAGTTGTAGTATCCCAGTCAAGTCGAACCTTCGAAAAGCGGTTTATGCGTTTATCACCTAGCCGCATAGGAAAAGAAAGCAGTGACAGAACGATGTCCCTTTTTTTGACAAAAATAGTTGTTCCACTCGGTTATCTATTTCTCGACCTTCCCTACCGAAATATGGTTACGCCAAGAATCCCCGCGTTTACGCGACTTTTTCGTTCGATCAACGGCGAATGAGCCCTCTCTATAGAGAGAAACTAAGAGCCTCGCTTATGGACACGGGAGTGGGAGTTGGTTGCTACTCTCCAACTCAGTCGAGTCACTAAAGCCCTTCGCCAATATAGCTAAAGCAAAAGTAGACAACATATAGGCGGAACCGCCAACCTGGGGGCCACCATCCCTCACTCGGATCTAATCTGCTAAAGAGAAAGAAGCGTTGAACTAGTCCTCACCTCACTCAACAACCTCCGTCATAGTCGACTTCTCTCCCCTCAAGCAAGTGTAGGGAATCGAACCTTCCTTTGCGCACAACCCCCTTTGGTAATCAATCGTAGTCCTCTTACCTTTCCCACGGTCGACGTGCGTGCCGAGCCAACAAAGCTGTCATTTGCTTAATAATGATAATGCTTAACGCCTTTTGCTCCAGGGTAGGGCGAATGCTCTCCCAACACTAAGGCAGGCGGCAAGAGAAGAGGTGAGGTACGAAGGTGAAGTGGCGCATCAACTGCAGCAGCTTAATCAACAGATGCAGAAGCACCAACCAGGGTGGTTGGCTTGGTTACCGTCGGAATCATGCATGGACCTTCCTCCAAGATACAAACGGAGTTATAATGCGGCAAAGGAATCACATTGAATTGCCGTAGAAACTCCATGCCCAGCACAATATCAAAATCATCCACCATCGAGAGATTCACCTTCCCGCTCCACGCACCAAGGTGCAACTCTACCCCACGAGCTATACCATCAAGGGGCTTGGCCTCCGAGTTCACCGTCTTTAGCCATCCACTCCCCTTCTCTAGCTTAAGGCCTAGCCTAGCGGCCTCTTCCTTCTTGATGAAGTTGTGAGAAGCACCCGTATCTACCATGACTTGGGTCTTCATTCCATTGATGCTTGCTTCCACGTACATGAGGGATTTTTCATGCGGTAATCTTGCAACCGGCTTGGCTCTCAAAGCGTTGAAAAGTTGAAGACTTCCCATTTTGGTCTCCTCATGAGTCTCCCGCTCTTCGAGGATGGCACTAAGGGACTTCCTTCTCGGACAATCCTTCACCCAATGCGGTCCATCACACAAGAAGCAGTTATCCCTTGGCTTGAACTCCTTCTTGTTGTTGTTGCGGGCGTACGGTACTACGGCCTTTATTATTCTTATTCCATTTTATCAAAATGTAGAGCAGCGAATCGAGTCGAGAGTCTCTCGCTATGTCCTCATTCCTTTCTTCGATTCTATGGCCGATTTAATCCAAAACTGGTGCAAGCGATCTCATAGGTGGATCACGGGGAATAACTCGAGATAGGAAAGCATTAAGCAAGAAAAGGCACTAAATAAGGCCGGTTCTCCTAAGCAATTAAAGGGCTACGGCTTTCGCGGGCAATCAAATCAAGGCGCGAATCCCTAGCTTGTTCGATACCGATTCCGTTAAATATCGAGATTTTTTTGAAAGTATAGTGTACACCCCGGCCGCTTTCTTGGAACTAATTGATAGGCACCTAGTGTTATAACTATATAAACAAATAGAACAAGCGTGCGATATGCTGCATCAACCAACGGAAAAAGGTAGTCACGGCATGTGCTATAATGCATCCCCAAAAGCCCTCCACCCCACCAAAAACTCAACAACCCGGGGTGCCTGCTCGTGATGCTGCGATTCTTTTCTTGCTGTTCGTGATTACTCTTAAATGGATGGCGAATGGATTTCGACGAGGGAATGGGCTACGCTGAACCTTCCCCCTTGTCTTCTACCGCTTCGGTGGCGTCCCGTTGGCAGCTCCTACGGAGATCGCTCCGAAGAACTACGCGGCGGTTGGAACAAAGATGGTTGTGAATTCCAATGTAGCAGAGAAAGGCATATTTCTGCACGGCCCAATCAATAGTTCCTTTCACACACTAGTACTTCTGCGTAATAACTCTACCAAAGGCGATCCTATTACCGGAATCGCTTCCGGTATGCCTGTTACACTTTTGACTGCCCAATACCCAATTTGGTCCCAAGATAAAGAATAACCAACCTGTTACACCACAGTCAATACAGCCAGAACCATAACCCAAGTCAATTCGCGAGGTTTTTTAAAGCTAAAACCACCAGTGAGATACACACGAAATACGTGCAGGATTTTCATTAGGACCATCCTACTTGCCGACCATCGATGAATTGATCGTATTAACCAACCAAAGTTAGCTTCCGCCATTATGTATTGAACAGAAGCAAAAGCCTCAGTAACGGTCGGACGGTAGTAAAAAGTCATAGCAAACCCTGTAGCTACTTGTACTAAAAAACAAGTAAGTGTAATTCCTCCTAGACAATAAAATATGTTGACATGAGGAGGAACGTATTTACTAGTTATATCATCTGCAATCGCCTGAATCTCGAGACGTTCTTCGAACCAATCGTAGACTTTATTGAGATAGGTAAACCAAGGGACTCCCCCTCTGAGAACCGTCGCTGAGAATTTCATCTCGTACGGCTCAAACAAAAACACCCCAATACTGGTTGAAAGAGGTATGGAATAGAAAAGAAAGAAACTTATTAATCTTCTGTTAGATAAGATTGAATCAGAAAGCTCTTCTTTGTGGTTATAATTAGAATGCCAAAAAAGAAAGTCGGCTCACTTGTCTTTATTTGATCCTTACAGGCCTCTTGAATCAAATATTTACCTATTTCTTTTTCGTTGATTTGTTATTCTTATTTGTATGTAATTCAGCTTTCCTTTTGTTTTCTTTATTATTGATAGGAATTTTCTTGTTAAGACAAGACCCTATGAATCAATTGAAACCTCAGATTCATACTAGAATCACGATGATTCAATAAAACCTTCAAACAAAGTCCAAAGATTCCCTGAGTAAGAACCATTGGATCATTATTTATTCAACGAGTAGAATAGAGATAGAATGACTAAAAATCCAAAGAAAGGTTTGTCCTTTGAGCAAAATCAAAGCCATACTTGATCTCCCCCTCCAAAGAACCTTCATGAGTTGAAAAGCCTACAGGGGAGATTGGCGTACCGTACATTCACCGATTTATTGCAAACCTTTCAGGAAGATGCCAACCGTTCTCAAGGCTGATGAAGAAGGGAGTGCCCTTTGAATGGGACGAGGCTTGTCAGAATGCTTTCGACGGAATAAAGGCTTCTCCTAGAATCCGCCTGTCTTGATGAGTCCGATCAAAGGGAGACCCCTCATCCTGTATATCACAGCTTTGGAAGGCTCTCTGGGCGCTCTATTAGCCCAGAACAATGAGAATGATAATTCAAATTCCCTATACTATCTAAGCCGGACCTTGGTAGTGGCAGAACACAACTACTCGCCAACAGAGAAGACCTGCTTGGCCCTCATCTTTGCCGTCCAAAAGCTAAGGCACTACCTTCTAGCTCATCCGGTTCAGCTGATATACAGGGCCAATCCACTCAAATATATCATGACACGTCTGACCTTGTCAGGAAGGTTAGCGAAATGGGCGCTGCTTCTATCTGAGTTCGAGATCCAATACATCCCTCAAAAGGCGGTCAAAGGCTAGGCATTAGCCGACTTTCTGGCCATGCATCCTGTACCAGACAGTTCACCATTATCCGAAAAGCTCCTTGATGAGGAGGTCAGAAAGGATCGGATCGGGAAATGTATTTCGACGGTGCAACCAGAAGCCCCGACGGGTAGAAAAAGAGCAACCCTAGGGATAATCAATCAGGGATCGGCATTGTGTTTGTCTCACCAGAATATTACATATTACCTCACTCCTTAGCCTTAACTTAAAGGAAGGATGCTCAAACAACCAGACCGAATATGAAGCTTTGATAGCAGGTCTTGAACTCGCCCTCGAATACAAAGGTCCGCTTGAACGCAAAGCTCAGATTTAGCTCGGACGCTGTTGATGCAGTCTGTTAGAATGAGTCAATCGAATCCTCTCTTGAAAGATCTTTTTTTTGAATCTAGTTTGTGTTCCGTGACCGGCTTCTCTCTTTATGTGTCCCGGGAGACGGAAGGGAGTTATGAGTGAACGAAGGGTGTAGTGAGTGAAGCAATGAACGAAGGGTCTTCGGCCGTCTTAGTGGTTCTGCTCAAGACTATTTAATGGAATTTCTCCGAATCTTCTTTTCGGCTTAACTACGTATATCAGCTGTCAGGTATCGCATATCAGCTCTTGGTCTCCTATTTAAGAGTAAGCTTATAGACATCGCAGTCACAGGCCCTTATGAGCAGAATATGTTCACAGCCTGGTCCATTTCAATTTCAATTCATTACTGGTCGATCAGTGAGAACTTGCGGCTGTCCAGAAAAGATCCTAAGAAGATGCTTTCAGGGGACGCAAAAGCAGAAGGTTCAATTGATCACTTACGCAATATCCTTGAGTACAACTCTGATTTTGGGCTAAAGAAAGTTTAGCTTGCACGGAGATATCAACGGATCCGCGACATCCTTTCTTAGAGCACACAGCAGATTTTTTCTATTCTTTCTTATTCTTATTCTTATAGAAAGAAAAGTCGTCTTATTTAGGGCTTTCATCATCTGCTACATTATGAAAAGAATAATGTAGGGTCATTGGATCGTTGTGAGTTTTTTAAGCAGGTATAGAATCATCAAATAAAGATGATGTGTGCAAAGCAGTATCGAACTTCTTTCGAAGTGGGCGTTGCTGTAGGTCAAGAGTAGCCATCTCTCCTTCCCTCTCTTCAGTCGGTGTGTTGTCACTCCCCCTTCCTGGAATAGCGCTTTGATCCACTCTCTCCAACCTGCTTACTGCACAAGGAATAAAAACCTCTAAAGCGAGAGTATATGTATGTGTGACGCTACCAGATTGATTCTCTTGGTTGCTAGCTAAGGCTAAGTAAGCTAAGGGCAGGCGAGACAAAAGACATTAAGAAAGCAAGAACTGCTGAGTCGACTTCCCCGACGGTCTAAACTGGGTATTCACTTCTAAAGAATTTCATCCTGACAGTCATTCTCAGTGAAAGAGGCGCAAGCCAATAAAGAAGGTGCTGATTCAGCCGATGGGTCTTCAGTACATGTATGTGGTCGACGGCCTCTATGTTATGACAGAAATGAACTTGTTCCAGTGAGTGGTTTGGCGCATCTTCCTTCCGCCCAAACTCATCTTTTCTTCCTTTTGAGCCCTTTTCTAGCGACTTTTCCCCTATATAAGACTAGAATACCTGTTGTTCTTTCCAACCTTGCTTGACCAGTTGGCTAAGCCCCATTCAACTTCCTTAGTGCCTCTGTCCAACTTCCCTAACAAAGACAAAGCATGTCTCTAACAGCCATTGAAGGCCCTAGGCATCAAATCACTCACAAGACCTATTGAACTGAACATGGCATCAACCTCTTCTTCTCCACTCCCAGGCTCTTCAAGGCCACGAGAGAGACAAACCAGGGTAGAATTGGGGACCTATACCTATCAATGTGCTCGACCATCGTCAACTTGAGAAAGACTTAACTTCGGAATGCCAACATCTCTTCCATTTGCACCTATGGCCAAGCCCCTGTAAATAGATTTCAGGAAATAGAAAGCCAAGCCAGCGGGAGACACCGCAAGGTTTCAAATCCTTGACTTTACAACTTGAACAGACAGAAGACACGGTTCACTACATTAGGACCTTCCCTCCGATCTCTATCAATATGGGCCATTCACTCAATCAAAAGCCATGGACTAGCAGTCAACTCGCGCTTGTATATAGACACAGTGAATAATGTTAGTTTAATAGTGGTGGACAAATACGACTGATCAATCGACGGAGGCCACTGATCGGGGTTACTGGGCGGGACCATACTGATCGAGGTTACAGGGTGAGACTATCTTAAATCTCTTCATATAGGAAGGGGATCAATCTACTCTGTTATGCCTGCTCCTTCAGTGAGCTAGAGTATATTGGACTAAGTAAGCAACTATTTGAAAAGAAGTGGATTGCATAAGCTGCATTCGGAGAAGGCTTCTTCACTGGGATGGGGCAAAAGAGTCCTTCTTATTTATTGATTGAGGCAGTGCCCAATCTCTTCTCTATATTATGTGATTCCCTCTTTTATTATAAAAAAAAGGTCGAGCACTTTCTCAACATGACGAAACAGAAGAAGGCTCCTTACTGACTCGCCTCGTCCATTGAAATATGCCTGAACAGACGCACCTACGAGGCTGTCACTCTGTGATCGCCTTTCGTCTCTCTTTGCCTTGCCGTAGTGCCTAGTGCTTTTTTATTTTATCTTCGACCTAGGACAGGACCCTCACGAGTCAATCTTTCCCTTACTGCTGTTCGCTAGCACTGACTTTGATAAGGCCCTTCTCTCTCTTTCTCCGGGTGAATGTATTGCTCCTTTGCTGTAGACGAACTGACTTCCCTAGCCTAACATCCACGTTAGCCTCAGTCAGGCATGGCTGGTTTTTGAAGCCACGTCGTATTCCACTACCAGTTATTACATTTTGAGTTACCTACGGAGGACTGGGCTCAGGGACAGGTTATGATGAGGCACGGCGGCTTCTTCATTCCTCGCTGTTCCGCAGCCAGCGCACTGCTTTCAAGGAATATGTGGAGCTACATCAGCATCCCAAAGAATATACCATCAGTCAAGCAGGAGGCTACCCTCGACTCACCTCTCTAACCACTCTCTCTTTTTCAGACCAGAAGCCCGAGGCAAGAGAGACTCGAA
>JAVXUL010163832.1:0-13202 GCA_035590515.1 Trichilia minutiflora | reverse complement strand
TCGTCTAGTGGAGCCTCAGCTACGAGCCCAGCTAGTGTATCCTCACATTCTCCTCAAGGTCAAGGACCCTCCAGATTTAGATCAACAGCATAGGGTTATGCTCAGAGTTCGAGGCAGAGTCAGGGAGTAGACAATGTGTTCACTGCAGCCAGTATCATGCAGGTCCTTGCCAACAGTCTTCTGTGTGCCATCATGTGGAGAGATGAGACATATAAGGCGGTTTTGTCCTAACAGTCTTATTTCACTGCTAGAAATAATAGGAGCTGAAAAAAAGGAAGAAGAACCCTCTTGACCTATAGAATTAAAAGTACCTGTAAAATACTCAATCTTGTAGAAGTGAAAAATAGCTGAAAATCAGATGATAAATTTTTTTACACTGATGGATTTGTCTTAGAGTTTTGCGACTCAAATGTTTGAAATTATTTAGATCTCTAAATTAATAAAATTGTTTTATAAGGGTTTTATAACCAGAAACCTTCATTTTAGGGTCTAGACATAATGTAATACAATATAAAAATGACATGTCATCCTAATACTTCATAAAATTTTCTACCATGATTGACTTACTATAGAGAATAATGGATGTTCTATTATTGTTTAAATACATATGCAACGTTACATAATGTTGAAATTACATGATACGTTGTTGGATAATATTGTCCAAATAAAAGTTATATAGCTTCTTTTAGTGTTAGTAAGAACTATTAGATAATTTCTGTAATTCAAAAATGCTCTTTGGTTAATTCATAACTGCTTATTTCTATATTCTAAAATTCCATAAATAGAATTTGATACAGCAAAATATTTTTAAGCATTTTATAAGTAAATTTCCACCTTATTGGCATATTTAGAATCAATATTTTGGCCTTTAACCCTTATTGATAGCACAATATTTTAAATGATTGAATGTTCTAATAGCATCAATTAGCATCAATTATTGTGAATGTTCTATAACCTAAATCATGCTTAAATTGTAAGTTTTTCATTCAAAAATCGTAGGTTTAAAGCTAAGAAAATAATGGATTTCAAAGACAATTACCTTAGGGCTTTAGTTAGATATGATGCAAGCTTTCTAATTTGATGAAGACAAGACTTAAAATCATGAGTCCTCTTTAATTTACACCATCCCCTGCATTCCTCCATGGTGGCTGAAATTTTGCTTGAGAGAGAGATGAAAAATCTTGATTTTCCTTAAAAAAATAAATGAAAACAAAAATATTTATATTTTCTTTTTCTTTTTCATTTAATTTAATTAGTATTTATTTTATAAATGTATTAATTAAATAAAAATTAAGTGATACAAACCCTCTCATCTTAGATGTGTGCAACCATACATTTAGACCAATAAAAATAAAACACAAAATCAAAATATCAACCAATTATATATGACATGTGTTTAATTTATGGTCATTAATAAAAATAATTTTTTATTTGATTTTTTAACACTTAAATAAATTATATAATGGCCAAATTAATTAACAAATTAATTAATATAATGAATTAAATAAAATCTATAAATATTTTATAATTATCATAATGTCATTGATCATATCTACACATAAGGGTAAAATGGTTATTTTCATCTAAATTAAACACTTTAATTTAGATTTTATTATTTTTTATTAAAATCATATTTTAGTATGTTTGATTATCAAAATTATCAAATTTAAATATGTAATTTACAATAAATTACACACATGTATCACATAGGGACAAAATTGTTATTTTGTCCTAAATTAAACATTTAATTTAGTTTTCATCATTTTGTCTTAAATCATATTTTAATATATTTGATAATTAATTTATATTAAATTACCTTTTTAATACATTAAAGAGTATTAAATACATATAGTAATTATACGTATTGTTTTTTTTTTATATATATTATCATGAGGGTGATAGCCCTCTTTTCATAATATTTTATCTCTCTCTTAGATGAAAAAATATTAGAGGATTTTGGTGGACCACGAAGGTTCACTGTGACTCAGCCGTGAATATATACTGAATATTTTGACTCCGAATATTTTGATTGCTTAACGACTATGGTTAGTATCTAGTAATGAGTCATAGTCCCTAAGTCACAATGAAGAAGTATCTTTATCAAACCTTTTATTGATTGAACGTAACGTGTGAGTGATATTCTTCCGTCGTCATATTCTGATCGAGAAAGGGGTTTATGAACTGTCAAAATTCTAATCTCAATACTCCTTCGAATCGTCGATCATATGTCAATATTATGCGATGGCCATCGACTTATAATCAAGATATCATATCGACATTCGATTAGGAACTTGACTCAAATAGAGATAACAGGAATTCTCAGTCCAATGTGTCAAACCAACAGATCTTATCTTAACTGTCAACCAAACACCTATATGAACAAAGCATACCTAAATCGTCTTCTTGTATAAGGCGTGATTAGCTTTGCACTTATACACCATATAAAATATACCCATCCATATACAGTCCGATTCCAGACGTCTCAAGCTAAAGGATTACGTCGTATGCTATTACAGTCTATTGATAAATCATTGACTACATACTAATAGATTTAATCATAGTCACGGACGAAAAAGATCTCCTCACAATCTAACCTTTGTTTCTGAGTGTATCCCTTCGTAACTAGCCGTGCTTTATAGGTTTTAACCTCACTATCCTTACTAAGTTTTCTCTTGAAGATCCACCTGCAACTAATAGGAATAATTCCTTCTGGTAGATCAACAAGTGTCCAAACTTGATTAGTATACATAGATTGTATCTCAGAATCCATTGCCTCTATCATCTACCCAAATTCTTATCTAGGATAGCTTCTTCATAACTCCTAGGATCATTAGAATGATCTGCCTCTCCCACTAGATAAGAGTCAAACTTTTACTCATATAGGAGCTCGTACCACTTTAGAGGTTACAATACTATAGAAGATTTTCTAATCAGAATTTGAATTAGAGCTGAGGTCTGTTGACTATATGGTCCAGCTTTAGTATCATCAAATGGAGCTTCTAAAAACCTTTCTTTAAGCTTAATTAGTTTACTTGCACTACCTTCTATCAAAAACTCTTCTTTTAAGAAGTGTACATTTTTACTGATCGAAATATGCTATTAGCATGAAAGTAGAAATAATATCCTAAACTGTCTTTAGGATATCTGATGAATCTTCCCTTCTCAGATTTTACATCTAACTTATTAGGGTTAACAATTTTAAGATAAGCTAGGCAACCCCAAATTCTTATATAACCGAGACTAGGTTTCTTTTCACTCCATATCTTATACAAAGTCTTTTAGATTGATTTTAACAGGACTTTGTTTAGGATATACATAGTAGTCATTAGGGCATATCCCTACAAATATACTAGCAAGTCTGTGAAACTCACCATCGATCGCACCATATCCAATAAGGTATGATTCCTCCTTTTTTCTACACCATTCAATGTGGTGTATAAGGAGGAGTCAACTAGGAGATAATTCTATTTTCTATCAAGAATTCTTGAAACTCTGTACTCAAATATTCTCCTCTATGATCTGATTACAAATTTTTAATACTCTTTCCAATCTATTTCTCTACTCTATTTTTAAATTCCTTTAACATTTCAAAGGAATTTGTATTTTATTAAATTACACATACCCAAATCGTGACATAACATCGATAAAGGTAATGAAGTAGTCAAATCCTTTTCTAGCTCTGGTGCTAAATACATCAGTATATATAAGTTCTAATAGCTCCTTTGCTTTCTCACCTTTACCTTTAAAGGGAGATTTGGATATCTTCCCTTGAAGACATGATTCACAAGTTGGTAAGGGTTCTTAACCCAATGAACTCAGAAGTCCACTTGTACCAAGTTGAATCAATCTTCTGTCTCCAATATAATCCAATCTATGGTGCCATAGATATTTAGGATTTGTCTGACAATAAATTCTCTTGTTCGTAATGGATTTTATAGAATAACTGTTATTTAATTTTATAACATATAATCCATTTGTATTCATTGTTTTACCCACAAATATATTTCAAAAATGTATTAAACACTTATTTTCAGTAAACTGTACACTGTAACCATCTTTACATAGTATAGATATTGAAATGATGTTTTTAATGATATAAGTAAAATATAACACAGAATTTAATCTTAGAATGTGTCAACTAGACAATTTAAGTTCGTAAGATCCTTTGGCTTCAGCAGTAACTGTTGTCCCATTAGCCATTCGAAGCATAATCTCACCTCTAGACAATACTGAAGAATTCTGTAATATCTATTGAGAGGCACAAAAATGAGATGTAACTACTGAATCTAATATCCAAGAATGATGATCTAAAGTAACATTTAATTTATAATCGATTATCATACAACTACGTGTACCTTCTCTAAGGTACTAAGAATAGTTTCTCAAAATATGTTCCATTCTCCCATTGTGAAAACAATTTTCTTTATCAGATTTGAAATTTTTTTTTCCTGTCAAACAATTAGAAGTCCAAAACTTTTAATGGAAAAGGTCGTTAACTGTTTTATTGTTTGTATTAATATACCATAATTTATGAGACATTTAAAAGAAATAGAAAAAACTTATTAGTGATCTTGTATTATATATTAATCAACAATTTTTATTTATACAAATTCAAACAATTTTGAATAATAACCATTAAACAATTTAACAGTTATTAATAAGTGCTAATCATATTAGTTCCCACTATTTAATTTGAATATATACTTCTTAGATATGACTCAAAAGTTTCGTTAGAATTTTGTTATTATTATTAGTGTAGAATCAACATCTTATCAGAATTAAACAACTTTAGAAATCTTGGTCAATTAACTCCAATAAGTAGGAAACTCATTTTCTTTTACATCTCTATATAAGATTTGATTCTTTATGTAGCCCTAACTTCGAATATCTCACATAATAGAAATCTTGGCACCCTAGGCCAGTTAAACCCGAACCATTGCGCCTTCTCAAAGTGTTATTTTCATCTCTCTCACACATAATAGAAATCTTAGTCAAGGTAAAAATACACACTCAAGAACCAGATAACGAATTTCTATAATATAAATCAATACCCCCCATATAATAAAAATCTTGAGATACTAATTTATGTCAAAGACCTCAACGTCATCCTACAATGGGAGGCTAAGATTTAATAATTATTACAAAGAGTCATTATAAAATTTTAAATAATCATTTATTAAAAACTTTAATTCAAAACATTAATAATATTCATTCATCATATGAATAAATATTATTATTATTTTAAAAGAAAGATATATATAAAACAATTTTATTATATCAATAATATTTATTCATCTTATGAATAAATATTATTATTTATAAAATAATTTTTTATTATAAAACAATTTTAATAAAAATCTTAAACACTTTAAAATTCTTTTAAAATCTTTTTATTGAAAATATTTTTTTAAAAATAATTTATTCATCATATGAATAACTATTTTAACTTACAACATCATGATTTTATTAATTAGTCATTACTCGCTAATGCATATATAACCATTACACGTATTAAAACAGAAATCATATTTCTAATTTGAAAAATCAGCTTTTCCATATATGCTTGTTTTTCAAAATCTTTGTTTACAAGTTTTGTAGTATTTGTGTTTTGGTTTTACTGTTTTAAGGACAATAATCCTTGTCACACAAGAATTATTTGTTTGTGTATTGTTGGGGATAACTAGTCAAACTAAAAATCTTGTTTTGCTTGTTAGAAAATTTTTATTGCGTAAACAACGTTAACTGGTCAAACTGAACTAACCGTTCACTGAACTGGTTAACCCTTATGTTGACATAATTAATTTACCATATCAATTTTAGTATCAGTAACAATTACTAATGCTGGTTATCAAATTTACATTTGTGAACCTAAGCCTAATATTTTGTTTTTATCTATCTATATTTCTACACATTTTAATATATATAAAATTACATATACATGTATCAAATGCATATTTTAAAAAAATATAACTAGCATATACATACACAGCAAACGTATATGTCTATACAAAGTTAAATGTATACAAGATAGACATAAATCCAATATATATACATTTCATGCATTTAATCAAGATTAAATACATTAACAAAATATATAAACTTAGTTATATGCATTTAAACATTTTAAATACATATTATAATTTTTCTATGCAATTTAATTGCAAACAAGCAAAATATGAATTTTATTTATCATATAAATAACATATTCAACATTTAATTTATTTATCACATATTAAATTAGATTACTAATATATATATACATATATTTAACATTTAAATATTTATATATGTATATATAAATACACAAACAAACATGTTGGCAACATTTATTACATAACATTTATTAATTATATAAAACACAAAATAATGTTGTGTTTAAATACAATTAATAATTTTTTTGAGCAAAGTTGATGTGTCATTTTCATTCAAATACGTTAATAAGTGATCAAAATCACTCAAAACGTGAGCTAGGATGTGTCCAAAGTCCGAAAACACAAAAATTAGGGTAAAAATCATTTTATGGCAAAATTAAGTAGAGGCGAGCGCATAATAGGCATGTGGGCATGCAACTGTGGGTGGTGTGACATTCACGCGCCTACAGCAAAAGGCACCACGAGCCCGTACTCTAGCAGAGGAACGGGTATGTGTGTTACACGAGTCTGCATGAAAAAAACAGGGGCTATGCTTCCTTGTACCCGAACTTTTCAAAATTTTTTCCTACAAATTCAAATGTTTTTAAACCAAAACCAAGTATCAAAACACTTCATAACACATCCAAACACTTACCAAAAATCACCAAACACATCAACAAGCCCATTTAATACACAAAATCACTTGAACAAGTCAAGTATGAACCAATGTGCCACAATGGCACCTAATTGAGCTCTAAACTCAATTTTTTTCATTTTTCCAACAACAGTCATCCTTCTTAAGACTCAGTTATCATATAATATATCTTAAAATACCATGGAAGTGGTGGAAACAAATTTCACACCATGGAAACCAAGATAGAACCAAACTTTCCCAAATGACATCCATTTGTGTATTCACTAAAACACCAAGCACATAATCAACCAAAACTTAAACCTAACATGCTCTGATATCACTTGAAGGTTCTATGGCCTAATCATGCTTAAATTGTAAGTTTTTTATTCAAAAACCCTAGGCTAAAAGCTAAGAAAACAATGGATTTCAAAGATAATTATCTTAGGGCTTTAGTTAGATATGATGTAAGCTTTCTAATTTGATGAAGACAATACTCAAAACCATGAATCCTCATCAATTTATAACATCCCCTTCATTCCTCCATGGTGGCCAAAATTTTGCTTGAGAGAGATGAAAATCTTCATTTTCCTTCCAAAAATAAATGAAATTGAAAATATTTATATTTTTTATTTTTCATTTAATTTAATTAGTATTTATCATATAAATATATCAATTAAATAAAAATTATGTGATACAAATGCTCTCATCTTAGATGTGTGCAACCATACATTTGGACCAATGAAAATAAAACATAAAATCAAAATATAAACTAATTATATAATGACATATGTTTAATTTGTGGCTATTAATAAAAATAAATTTTATTTGATTATTTAACACTTAAATAAATCATATAATGGCCAAATCAATTAACAAATTAATTAATATAATGGATTAAAAAATTCATAAATATGATCAATTATCATAATGCTCTTAGTCACATTTACACATAAGGGTAAAATGCTCATTTCTATCTAAATTAAACACTTTAATTTAGATTTTATCATTTTATATTAAAATTATTTTTTAATATATTTGATAATCAAAATTATCAAATTAAATATATTACAATAAATTACAAACATATTATCACGCCTCAACCCATGGGTCCCACACGTGACAACCGTCACAGACTTTTAGGGTATATTCAATCACAAAAAATGCGTTTTAAGAGCCTGTAAAACCTTTACAAAACTTGTTTCAAAAATATTTATGTGACACTTCTAATACAGTTCCAACCAAACACCCAAACTTTAAAATAAATTTCTCAATCAAATCCCAAACACTTCAATATATATCTATCTATATATAAAGCAATTCATAAAATGATCATCCAAATATAATTATGTGGAGTCGATCCATCAAGATATAATTTAAGCAAAATTTATAAATTCTTTTACAATCTATAGAAAAATGAATAAACAATATTTCAAATTTAGTAAAGATAAATCCAGTGAACCATCATCTGATTTAAGTGAGTCAATCTCGAAAGTATACTTGACACTCTTAACACCTGGAGTGATCACCACCCGACTAAAGTGTGTATCTTCTTATCTACCCTAAAACTAGAGAGTAAGGGAGGGAGGGGGGTAAGTATATGAATGTATACTCCATGAGTGAACTAAGAATATAAATAAATAAATAAACCAATAATATTCCATCTAAAATAGAAAACATAAGTCAAGTACTTCATAAAATATCTCTTTTAGTATAAAAACATACAAAGAATATATATCAAAAATCGTTGGGCTGACTCTCTTTCCCGGCGATTATCCTGGTCTTGGGCATCCCGAGACTGTTAGTAGATTTTATATACAGATAAAACATGCTATTTATAAAAATTTATTTTTGAATGCAGAGAATAAAACATGCATGGTTTAGTTATATATGTAAATAAGCCCACCACTGATGTTCACCTCGAATTAGCCACGTGGTGACATCTGTGCTAATCCGACGAGATTCATAGGTGGTTAAATTATCACTCATGATAATAATGATATTCACCATACATCTTTCACATCTATGAAGTCTCCACTCACCTAGGCGATCTCTCTCCTCAGGTCGACTCTAGGCTACCACCAGTAGCTACTGTAAACAAACTAAGCCCTCAAGGCCACCATCACCATCATGAAGATCAATATTCATATATTTTACAAGTGCCACAATAATCATCATCAAAGTACAAACATTTCATAAATTGGCAATCGGCCATCATCCAGTTAAAACATGTACATCAATTAAATCAATAAAACCATCTGGCCCTCTGGCCATAAATCAACAAACATTTTCATCTCAATCCATTGATATCCATATATAACCAAGTATACATAAAACCAAAAGCAATATATACATGAAGGAATAACGTTTATCAAACATTTACATAAAAACATCAAAAATTATTTTAAAATAGTAAAGGTATAAAATATCCACTCACTACTTAGGGAGGGTATACACTCCCTAGTTTTTCTCATTTCTCGGCACCTCTCGCGGGTTCCTCGCTCGCGTATCAGCACCTAAACATATATGTGATACTCCACATCAATACACATTTCTAAAACACGAATAAGACTTGCATGCATGCAATGAATGATAACTCAGATTTCTTAAAATAGGTTATTATATAAAATCCTCGTTATTAGATTGATTACCTAAATTTTTATTAATACGAACCCACATGTAGATTAAACTAACATATTTCAACTCGGTTTTATAAAATTGATGAGTGCATCCCACAGGCTTGCCGGAATAATAACTCAGTTACTGTTTATGCCTAACTAAAATTTCTAAATTAACATCCAAAGCTTCTTAATGACTTACCCAACCTTACTATCATCTAAATAACGGGTAAATACCCAAATGTACTTATTAAAACTATCAAAATCTGTACGGATGAACAATAAAACCCATATTACAAAATTTTGTTAAAATAAAAAATGAAAATAACAGACGAGTTAGGAATGATGCCACGAACCTCATAGAATCATCGATTTATCTTTATTTTGCTCAAAAGTCGAAAAATCTCAAATTGAAAACCAAAACCCTAGCTCCCCTTTTTGAATTTTACGCTCCTATCATCAAATCAAAGCCCATAGAGTGTGTAATGCTTATAGTGTGATAAGAAATTAAGAAAAAATTGAAGAAATCATAAAAATAGGGTGTTGGGTTTCAATGGAAAGAGGAGAGAACGGAGGAGAGGAAGAGAAGAAGAGAAAGAAGAAGAAAGTGAGGGGCAAATGACCTCAACCCCCATATTTATAATAAAAGGATGAAATTATTATTTTATCCTTAAGAAATATAAAGAAGAAGCTTTTAGAAGAGGGCAAAAATCATCTTTTCGCACTCATTCGATCGAACGAATTAGAGTTCATTCAAACGAACTGCCTACTTCGTTCAAACGAAGCAAATGTTGTTCGAACGAATCCTTCAACACTTCGAAAAGTCAGAGAATTTCCATTTTGCCATTCAAATGAATCCTTACTCGTTCAAATGAGGCAAGCATCTCGGATGAACGAACATGTCTTTTGATCGAACGAATTTAAAGCCATAAATTTTTCAGGGAGTCTCTAAAATATCAGTCAAACGAATCACCCTATTCGATCAATCGAACTTGCCAAAAATAAAAAAATTTATTTAAGTCCTCCCCAAATTTAAAAAATATTATTGGGGTCTTTACGTTTACGATCCCAAAACTCTATCTTAACTGCCTTAAATCCTCCAAATAATTATATAGTCATGATGGCGTGTCAACTATATACGATGCGAGCATAATTACACATATAATAAAAATATAAAATTATTGATATGCCCTTGGAATTTAGGCATAGGGCTCAGACACACATCACATAGGGATAAAATGGTTATTTTATACTAAATTAAACTATTTAATTTAATTTTTACCATTTTACCTTAAATCACATTTTAACATATTTAATAATCATTATTATCAAATTTGACAATTAATTTACAGTAAATTACCTCTTTAATACATTAAAAAGTATTAAATACATATAACAATTATATGTATCGGTTGTGGCATTTTTTCTATATTATCATGAGGGTGCTAGCCCTCTACTAATAATATTTTATCTCTCTCTCAGATGAAAAAATGTTAGAAGATCTTGGTGGACCATGAAGATTCATCATAATTCATTCATGAACATATATCGAATATTTCGACTTTGAATATTTCGGTTGCTTGTCGACTATGGTTAGTATCCAGCAATGAATCATAGTTCTTAAGTCACGGTGAAGAAGTATCTTCATCGAATATTTTATTGATTACATGTAACATGTGAGTGATATACTTTATCGTCATATCCTGATCGAGAAAGGGGTTCATAGACTGTTAAAATCTTAATCTCAATGCTCCTTCGAATTGTCGATCATATGTCAATATTATGCGATGGCTATCAACTTATAATCAAGATAATCATATTGACATTCGATTAGGAACTTAATTCAGACAAAGACAACAAAAATTCTCAGTCCAATGTGTCAAGTTAACAGATTCCATCTTGATTGTCAATTGAATACTTATATAAACAAAGCATACCTAAATCGACTTTTTGTACAAGACGTAATTAACCCTGTACTTATACATCATATAAAATATATCCATCTATATAAAATTCGATTCTAGATATTTTAAGTCAAAGGATTACATCTATACTATTATAATCTATTGATAAATCATTAACTACATTCATATTGTGTGATTAATCGATATTTGATCCCGTTCGATAAATAGTTTACCAACTATGAATCCACACTACTGAACTTATGACAATACTCATATTATCAGTTGATCTCAATTAGATTTTGTACCCAAGTATAGGTAGTCTTATTGTAGGATAGTCTAGTGAGTCCAAGTATTGTATTCACAAGGAATATTTTTGTCAAGAGTTCAATTGGTTATAACCAAGCCAAGGTCCAATAGAAAGGTAGAATAAATGTTGGATTGATTTTAAAGGAAGAATTGCCAAATAGAAATTAGATAGAAATTAAAATACTAAGGCTTTGAAAATTGATATTTTAGGATGATGGTTAGTAAAATAGATCCCTTATTTAACTCAATTAAGATTAACTAAAAAGCTATCCCAACTGGAAGATGAAAATCATTTAATACATGACAAATATATTTTCTTCAAAAAAATCAATATTTGATTAAAAGAGTGTCTTTAAATTAATTGATAAAAAAATATAAGAAAAATATTTAATACATTTAATGTTCAAAGCATTTTTTATACCATATGTTTACAATAAATCAAATAAAGTTTTTCTAAGCATTCAATATGCTAAATGTTTATATAAAAATCAGAGAGTTTAAATACTTAAAAATATTTTTTAAAACATGCATATGCAATTAATAAAAAGAGTTTAAAAATTAAAAGTAAAGATGGGATCTAAAGAATATACCATATATCCTTAGTATCAGCCTCCTAGCCTTATTTAGAACTTTAGAAATTTATGGAGATGAAAGAACGAAAATTCATTACAAATTAATTTTATTATGTCAAATTGCATCAAATTTATGCCTAGAATACAAAATATACCTCTTATTTATAGGCAAACATGAAAGCTAAATATTAAAGTAGGTAGTTATAATATTTGACAATTAAGTTGAAAACTTTGACAAATAGAGTTGAAATATTTGGACTACCACAAAAACATCATGGATGACCTCAAATATGAATGATTCTATGACACCCGTATTTGTACCTCAAGGGCATATTTGTAACTTCACCATATTTTCTATTCATGCTTTTGTATTTATCGTGTATATCGATAATTCGTTCGCCTAATTTTGGATATATTTGGCATTTATGTTGATTAAAAAGAGTTTAGGTGAGTGTACGTTGGGACCCCGTTTATGTTTTTCAATTTTGGAAAAGGACTCAAGTAGAAAAGTCCATTTTTGGTAAGTTCGGTCGATCGAATGGATAATTCGTTCGATCGAAATTTTGAGGACTCTCTGGAAAAATTTTGGCTTCAGATTCGCTTGAACGAATAAGGGGATTCGTTTGATTGAATTGGGATTTGTTCGACCGAAGGAGCCATTCGTTCGATCGAAGTGTGGGTTCGTTCGACCAGCAATTGGGAAGCTCTCTGACTTCTGTTGACGCTGAAGGGTTTGTTCGAATGAAGTGCTATTTGTTCGATCAAACCGACATGAATTGACGATTTTGCCCTCTTTTAGAAGCTTCTTCCTTAAGAGAACTTAAGAGGTAAAATGGTAATTTCATCCTTTTTCTATAAATAGGGGTCCAGGGGTCAAAATTCTTGGTTTTTCCTTCTCTTTTCTTTTCCTTCTCCCTCCTCTCACGTTCTCCTTATCTCCCTTTCAAAATTTTGCCGCATTTTGCCGAAACTTCAATTTCTCTTCGCAGATGAGCTACATTCCACGCGTCTAGCTTGCTGGGAGCGTTGATTTGGTTAAA
>JAVXUL010163801.1:0-13203 GCA_035590515.1 Trichilia minutiflora | reverse complement strand
GATACGACACTTGGACTCATCGGACTATTCTACAACAAGACTACCTATACTTGGGTACATAATCTAATTGAGATCAGGTATCGATACATTACAAGCATTATGATCAGTAACAGTGCCAAATGTATCGATACCTTGGTAAAGGTATCGACACCTTTGTGACGAAGATAAAGTCTATTTGCAACAAAATATATCGATACGTTGAGGAATGTATCGATACCTTGCAGGCTTAGTGAACAGTATATAGCCAAACATATCGATATGTTGGGGGAAAGATATCGATACGTTGCAGGCATGATGTCAAAGGTATCGATATGTTTTGAAAGGTATCGACACCTTTGAGCTATTTCATAGCCTATTTTCATCAAGGAGAGGATCGTCTTCCCTATTTTAGTTTTTCACTTTTTCTCTCTCCATTTTTGACAGAACCTTTCTCTCTCAACTGTGAAAACTGATCTCCGTCATTTCTCAACCAAACTTTGTCATTTCAATTTCTATAAATTGAGTACCCAAACCCAAAAATCTCTTTTGATCAGAGTTCTACCCATCAGATCATAAGGATTTATAAAGAGAGAAGGTATGAAGAACAGTAACCAAAGAGAGATTCAAGCCAAAAAGGGGTTCAAGCTCACCTACCGATTTGGATAAGCTTGTTCTTCAGCTTTTCTCTCTCATTTGAGCTGTCATTTCATATAAATCTAGGAATAGATAACTCAAGTACTGTTTATAAAATCCTATAAATTAGAGGTTTTCTAGTTTATCATTTGTATTGATAAATTAGAGAACTTTGACTTCTATTGGTGTTGAAATAACTGAGAATAGCGTGAAAAAGAATTGAGGACGTGTGGACAATGTATAGCAGTACGTTAGAGAGAGAGAGGAGTGAGAGAGTAGCATGAGCATGCATTGCATCATGCATGCACATTATAACATATTATTGAACCTGTGTTTGTATATGTATCCAGGCGCGGTAGCCAAGATAAGAGGATCTCCGTCGCGAGAAGGATACTAAGAGGGTGGTTTTCCATCTCAGAAAGGTGAGTGGACACATTCCTATCCCTTCGCTTCGTTTATTGTTATTTTTTAATGAATATAATGCTAGAGATGATAGTATGTGAATATATATAAATGAATGTATGTATATCGATACATAACTGAAATGAGGAGGCGTTGGATATGTTGTGTAGTGGCTGGGATGGCCCTTTATTTATGATAGAGATAGGTTTGTTGGGAAATTAGATTGTCATGAATGTGAGGTCGGAGGCCTAATGATAATGTGTATATTTGTTATTGTGATTTTGAGGTCGAAAGCCAATTTTATATATATTTGTGAATGTGGTATAGTTGAGTGTAATGGCCGAGGTGCCATACTCGTTGATTTGGCCTTGTGAGCCAATATGTCCTATTTTACTGTTTTGGCCTTGTGAGTCATAGATAATATTTTTGACCTTGTGAGCCAACAGTTATCTAATTTGTCCTAATGGGCCATTGATGTTGATTTATAGTTCTATATACCATATTATTAATTATATATGGGTGAGGATTGACCATACAGTTCATGTGGAGTGGGTAAAATCTAATAGACCCTGGAGTGTAGAATGACCATACAGTCCTAGGTAGGATAGGTAGAATCTACAGGTTCAGGCTAAAGTATGCTAGCCTTATACTGATATAATTGCGGATCAACCATACAGCTCTAAGGGAGTAGATGGGATCCTATAGACCAAAGGTTATTATACATGGACACACATCCCCAATCAGGATTGCGGATTAGCTATACAGTTCTTAGGGAGTGGATGAGATCCTATAGACCGAGGGGATATACATATTTGATATTATATTAGTTTTCTAGACATGTATATGATGCCACATTTCACTATAATTAATTTGATGATTACAAAGATCTTTGGTAATCGATATTTGGGCCTCTGATTTCTGTTTTAGTGTATTTGTTTACTCACTAAATATTTCTCCAAATACTCACCCCTCACTTCCCATTTCAGGTTAGTGTAGTCGGGCGCGATATAGTGTAGCTGAAGTGAGACTTCAACACAGTTTTTAGTTACTCGACTCAAGTTTTTATATTATGGTCCACTATACGAAAACCTATTTATAATAAAGTGATTTTATGTATTTGGTTTGGCCAAGAATAATTTATATTGTATTTTGAGAAAATCCAAATGTTGATACTTGTATGATTGAAAATCTTCCATCTTATCTTATTTTATTTTATTTTAAAAATAAGTTTGAAAATAGGTACTAATGTCTTGCGGGTCCTAGGAGTGTATTCTAAGTGATAAAATATATTTTAAGGATTTACGACGATTGTCACATGGCCAACCAAGGTCGGGGTGTGACAATTATTTATTTATGTTTACCATTAGTTTACTCACGAAGTATACTCCCATATACTTACCCCCCTTACTCTCTGGTTTTAGGTTCGGTTAGTTAGCAAGAAGTAGTGATGGTGATTCTTCGGAGTTAAGGAACTATCAGATATATGATAAGTTGACTCGCTCAGTTCTGTCTTTAGTCCACTAGAGTCCGTTATCCGTTTTATATTATTTATGGATCATTTTATTAATTATAAAAGAATTTGTAAGAAATGTTTAGATTTTAATTTGGGATGGATTAATTCCAACAGATTCATATTTTGATGAACATTTTATGGATTCATATTTCGAAGGGTTTATGGATTGTTTTGAAATGATTCGAAGTTTGGGTGTTTAGGAGAAAAATTATGAGAAGTGTTTTATTTACTGTCGATACAGGTTTTATAAATGTCTTATGAGCTTACAGGGTATATTCTGTATGATTGGATATGTCCTGAAAGTCTGTGGTGATTATCATGTATGGGATCCACGGGTTGGGACGTGATAAAAGTGATGACACTAAAGCAACTGGACCAACATCTTATGAAGATAGGTATATGATACCACACAAATGACTTTAGTGCAAATGGGAGTTTGTTAGTGTATACCCTAGAAACCATTCGTGTTATCTATTTTTGAGATTATTATTATGTTAATAATAATAATAAAAGAAATTTTTCTTTATTCACACATGTAAGTTACTTTCTTTATTAAATCATGTTAGATAATAAAGTATGTGTGTAAATAGTCCAGATAATTGTTAATTGTTAACTAGAATTATTAAACTCGTTCCCTACATAAGTGATTTTAACTAGGTATCAATATCACATAGTAGGCATATTGAATACCACCTAAAGATATCATAGGCTGATATATATAGGCCGACATAAGGGCATTAGTATGAATTTATAGTTTGTAAACTATTTATCGAATATGGTTGATCAAGGATAAATCACATGGTATGCATGTAGTCAATGATTTATCATTAAATTGTACTAGTGTCCGATATAGTCCTTTAACTTGAGATGTCTAAAATCGAACTCTATATGGATGGGTATAATTCATATGGTATATAAGTACAGGGCTAATCACGTCTTGTACAAGAAGTTAGTTTGGGTATACTTTATTCATATAGGTGTTTGATTGACAATTAAGATGGGATCTGTTGACTGATACAATAAGATTGTGAATGCCCCCTGACTCTATCCTAATTTGAGTTCCTAAACGAATGTCGATAGATGTCTGAAACAAAGTTTCTGACTAGAGCCAAATAATAGTCATATGAAGGAGTTCATGGTGGCATATTCGGGATATATTGATCGATAATTCATAAAAGATCAAATTTAGAGTATTGACTTACCATGAGTCCTAATTTGATTAAGATATGACAACAGAGGGATGTTACCCACATGTTATGTACAATCATAACAAGATTTGATGAAGAATTACTTCATTGTGAATTAGGGACTATGACATATTATTAGATGCCATCTATAGTCGTTGAGTTACGAAATATTCAAAAATCACTCACGACTAATTCACTATGAACCTTCATGGTCACACCGATATCCTTATGTATTTGGAAGCTGTTCTCAAAAGAGAAATTATTCAGAACAAAGGGTAGCACCTTCCGAAATAATATAAAGGTCGAAAAATATATATAAAGATATATATTGTTTATAATTCTTTAAAAAAGTTAAATAATAAATGAGAAAATAAGTATATTTGTAACTTATGAAAAGTTAATATATTTAGTTGTCATTTTGATAATTATTTAAAGGCTAAATGGTAAATGTTACCATTGATTTATGAAATTATTAAATCAAGTTAATTAATTATTTATTTTCTTAATGGTTAGGAAAATAAATAAGTCACTAATGGCAATTTGGTAATTTGGCTATAAGTGATGGAAAAGTCATTTTTCTTTAATTGTTAAAGATAATATTAACTTTTTCATTTAATTTTAAATGAAAAATAGCCCTTTATTTAGTACCATATGATTGATCCAAATGTGCCAATTTTGATTGGCTATGAGAAGATAATTATCAACTTTTATAAAATAGAAAAAGAAGAAGAGAGAGATAGCTTCTTCTTCCTCCAGTGAAGGAAAAGATTAGGCCACCATGAAAATAGAAGGAAAGCTTGTTTTCTTCAAATTTTTAAGAAGAAAATTTCTTCTTCATGCTTTCTATATGCTTGGATGGTATAGATTGAAGAGGCTACATGTGTTTGTAGCTTGCTTCATCATATCCAAGCTTGAAGATAGCTTTATCTTCTACAGAGAGAAGAGACTAAAATTAGAGCTTAAAGAAGCTTTGATAAAGAGAATTTGATCCACCATCTAGTCTCTAATCATGGATCCAAAACCATCAATAAAAGGCCGATGTGTGGATATGCGTGGAGGTGATAGAAGACGGATTGGTTTTCTAAATAACAAGGGAAGAGATATGAGAATCCTCTTCTTTTTACATACATATATGTATATGTTTTAAACTTGTTAAAATTTTTTTTTTTAAGTTTTCATAGAATTAGGAACGATCCTCTGGTGGTTTTTTCGCACTTTTATATGATGGTTGTAGCCCTAGATTTTGAGAAGAAAACGGTTTCACCTCTACCCAACATAGGAGGCACAAACCTTGGGTTATTACTCCAATTTTGACAAAAGTTCTCAAGTTCCCTGATGTCGAACTATTTTTCATTATCAGTTAGCAGCACACTGGGGATGCCTTACTATTGTTTCATTACACTATATTATTTTTGATATTATTTATATTTTTGTTATTTTTGTTTACTGGATAATGATTAATTTTAATTCAGTTTGATAATCATAATACTCTTGTTTTTGATTATTCACTTACTCCTTATAATGCTCTCACTATGCTTTTATCATGTTATCTTATGCTTATTTATTTGACTTCTTATTTCTTATGCTTTATGTTATCCTTCTTTGATTGATAACAAAAAGGGAGAGAGTGAATGGTAATATGAATAATTTTTTATGCTTGACTTTTATTGAATGTTTAACTAAGGGGGAGTATTGACTTATTGGATTAAAAAGATAGATCAAATTTCATATGGTTTTGTCATTATCAAAAAAGGAAAAAAAACTAATGTCTATATGTGTTTTTTTTTATAATGAACAAAGAAATTGATTACGTTTTTCATAATTAACTTGTTTATTTGAATGAAATTTGATTATTCAATTATTTGGTTAAGATAAAGTCCATGTTTGATAAAGCTCATGTTTGGTCGTGACATTTCATTAATGGTTATTTATTTAAGTTTATGCTTGATTTGATTTAAAATGATTATTTGTTAAATTTATCAAAATGTTATGATAATCACTTTGTATAATGTTGATTGATTTGAAATAATATGTATTCTTTAAGATAAATTATTTTAATGGTAAAAATAGTTGAGAAAATTAAAGCACAAAAAACAGATAAGCTC
Source organism: Trichilia minutiflora (assembly GCA_035590515.1). NCBI lineage: Eukaryota > Viridiplantae > Streptophyta > Magnoliopsida > Sapindales > Meliaceae > Trichilia > Trichilia minutiflora. The sequence goes on along the minus strand of JAVXUL010163801.1, from coordinate 7,384 downwards.
AAGTTTTGATACCTTAGAAGAATGTATCGATACCCTAAATAAAGGTATTGATACTGTCTAATCAAAGTTTTGATACACGAGGAGTTATGTGTTCGAGTATCGACACCCTAAGAGAAAGGTATCGAACCTAACTATATAAGAATAAGAGGTATCAACCCGTTAGAGGAAGTTATCAACGTCTTTGGTTGAAAAAATTCCAGAAAGACAATACATACAAAGATATCGATATCCAAGTGCAAAGGTTCGACACTATTGCACCAGAAAGGTAAAGGTATTGACACGTTCATCATAGGTATCAATACTTTCTACATATTCAAATCTATAACGTTTATTTGTTGCATTTAATATGCGAAATAAGAAAGATTAGAAAGTTGTTGCCACCAATTAATGAAAGGTATAAATACAATTATTTTTGTAGAAAACACAAGAGTAACAAAGAGAAATTACAATGAAACAACTAATCATCTATCAACAAACATTCCCTACATGTACACTTTTACACATATTTATTTTCTAACAGGAAAACATTGTAAATCACTTGTTTATTGATTATTCACTCTATAAGAGAATAAAAACACATTTATTATTTCAATTTCTGAATACATTTTTGTATCTGAATAATTTAGTTCGATAGGTTACTTTTCATTCGTATTAAAAAAAGATTATAATTAGGTTTCTCTTCATCCTGTGAAAAAGAAAAGGCTATAATTAAGTTGTTCTTGACATGGGATAAACAAAATTGATAGTAAATCCTTAACTTCGAAGAATAAAATCGAGAAGAATGAGGTAGACCTTATTAGTGAACTACTATAAATATCCCCTGTCTACATTCTTCTCTTTCTCTATATTTACTCCTTACATAAATAATTTAAGCATTGCATCTATTCTTTAGTTGCATAAATTATTTAGAAATTTTTTAATTCCTTGAAATTGCTATTTCATCTAATTCACTAGAAGTCACCAATGAGGCATCAACAAGTATTTACACCAATGATATTCCAACAATTTTTTACAACAAATCCTTGGTAGAATTAATTAAAATGGGCAATAAACGATTTCTATCCTTTTTAAGATTGAAATAGCAGGGAAAGTTAATTTTTCTTGTTGTGTACGCTACAATAAGGCAATGTTCTATCTGGTTTAATAGTCAAAACAGTCCCTTTATCACAATTGTTTGCACTCAATTTTTTGATTTCTCTCGTTATCACCTCATTTTCTTCTTCTGCTTCTTTACTTGTACTCAATTGGGTTTTGCTTTTCTATAATCAATGTAACTTTATAATATTTATTGGAGGATAGTTGTGCAAGTCGTTGAGTGTTACATTTTTGGATAACTCAATTTATTTTGCAATTGAGTTTTGCATTTTTTTATAAATGTGTTATTTCTGTTAGGAAATAATATGTGCAAGTATTGTTAGGGATGACAATTTTATTTGTGGATATAGATATTTGCTGATATCTATCCCTTTTTTATGAATACATTTTCAAGAAAAATGAATATATGTATTAAAAATAGATCAAACCGATATTTATTTAAAATAGATAGAATACAAATAAAAAAAAAATGTAAATATCATAAAATGGATAAATAGATATTCATTTTTCAACACGGTATCATTTTAAATATCAATAAAATAATATTGTCTTAAACAAAACAAATAAAACCTAAAATAACTTTCAACAACAGACACTTAATCGTCGATTTTAAGAATTAAATATAAAATAAAATTTAAGATATTTAAAATTATTAATTAAAAATTATTAAAATAAAAATAGATATCTATGGATATTTGTTTGAATGCAAAATCAGTAATTTTTGACAGATACGAATAAATAACTGAATATAAATTTATTAATATTATATATATTGAATTTCAAGCAAATATAAATTAATTTCTGTATATCTGATTATAAATCTTTCACAGATAAAATCACCACTATTAGATTTAGATCGGAAATAAATCACAAAACGAAAATGTCCCTTAGCTCATAAAGTAAATACCCACAATAATTTTCACTCTGTATTCTCTTTGGAATTTTGCTCTCTTTTGTACATTTTTAAGAAAAATAATATATCTTTTTTATGTTAATAAAAGATGACCATCATTTATCATGTTAGCTTTTTTATTTTTATTTTAAAAAAAGCTGATGAAATTCCGCCACCTACTACTTTATATCATTCTCCTGAATAATGTATTGTAAATTTGGGCCGGGTCAACTCACCATAGGCGTTCATTGAGTTTAAGGCTCAAGTCCAACATCTTCCACTATCACATAATAGAATGACGTTATTTTAGAGAGTAATTTAGCGAAAATTCTTTACACAAACTATTATTAAGTTCATATAAGTAAATAGGTTGTGTGACCCAATAAACACATAATTATATAGAACAACTAGTAATATAATATATTCTCTATTACAATCACCTTATAAGAGATATCATAAAAACTGTTCATATGTATCCTAAATTTACACAATGAGCTAGACTAGAAGGTTCATTCTCTCATTTTTCTTATGGGTCACATTGTACACGCTATATGACTCGTGCTAGAGCAATCTTTTTCCAAATTGAGAGCATATCTCCTATAAAAAATATTTCTGTACAAATTAATCTTCGTTAAGTCACTTTTCTAGCGTCTAATTTTATGCCTTTTTAGCACCTAACCCGAGTTCTCAAAATGCTTGTTTTTAGGACATAATGAAAAACTCACATTTGACTTTAATTATATTTCAATGATTTGGGGTAGATTATGACAGATCTTATACCTATGTTTAAACCTAATCTTGTTCTTAAAAACTTTACAAGTTTTTTTTTTTAAATTTATCTGCGTATTATCTCTACTTGTTATCATAATAATTGAGGTACTCACTTGTATAAATTAGTTTAGATCTAACAAAATATTTTACTTTCTATAGGCATTTGTTATGCAAATTTTATAGATCAACCCAAATAATCTAATACGTAAATTCTATATATCTTTTATTCACTACTTTCGTAAGTGGGTTTGTCTCTATGTATACATAGATATATATTTAGTTCTTCTATGCACAAAAATAGTAGTTCTAATTTATTAATATTTTTAAAATTAAAACTAGAAGTCCCAATATGAAAACATAATGATATGAAAATATGATTCGGAACAACGCATGCTCCAATTATATATTCTCAATTAACTTTATTCTATATATTTTATGTCAAAATGGTATGCATGAACATGTGAATGTGGTATTCTAAGTATATAATCATAATTAATTTGAAATAAAATCATGCTAAATGTTTATGCATAAACATGTAAATGTGGCAATTCTTAATCTAAATGACATGACATTCAAACAAGCAATCAAATAGGTAATAAAATTAACCTCAATATATAGTTTTTCTAATATTTGAAAATTAAAAATACTAAAATCTTCAATCTTTATGGACTTGCTCCTTATAGTATATACAAGAAACATTAATTTAGGCGCTTTATTTGAGTTTTTAATTTTAGGCCTTTTAAAAATAAAATTTAATTACAATAAGCCCAAATAATTATTAAAATAAGTCCAAAATTAATTTTCAAAAAATGAATCTTATTTGGACCAATAAATCAAATTAATGGGCTAATTTATTATTTATAAAATCTATTAAATAAAAATATTATTAATTCAAAAAGAATTATGTTTGAACTTTAATATAATTAAATTTAATACTTTACCCGAAACTGTAATAATACAGAAATATTTACTTAGACTTAAATAAAAATTAAGAAAATTATTTGTCCAAATACGTAAATCCAAAAAATTTTATATATTTGACCCAAATGCAAACAAACTATGATTTAGCCCAAAACCCCAAAACTTTGTTTTTTAACTCAATTGCAAATAAAATGCATATTTGGTCCAAAAGTATTAAAAAAAATTGTTTCGAACCCAAACCCAAACATATTGCAATATTTGTCGAAAATCGCAAAAACCCAAAAAACAAAAACAAAGGTTTTGTTGTTTTCTGTTCGGCCGCCATCCCTATGACCAGCAACCAAAACCGCCTACGTCCTGTTTCGCACGCCGTAGAAATGCCGACGCTATTAACTCAGCAGCATCAACATCGTTCAACGAGTTGCAGTGCCCGGCGCGATGATACCGAGCATTACCAACGCGCCTCTTTGCATACCGCAGCTGTGTGCGGTGCTGCTTTTTGTATGATATCATTAAATTAATTTATATGTTGTCTATTGTCTATTTATTTTTGCATCTAAATTTATATTTATGTATAAAACAAGAACCAATTTCTTAAAAATGTAAAAGTAGCCTATCACCCGTCATCCGAGGTAGTGGAGACCATGAGCCTTTAATTTGGAGGTAAGTCTTGACGATTCTAAAACTTCACCCACACACAATATTTGATAACTGTTGTCTTCCACTACTCCTGTACATACTTTAACGGCCACTTATCTCCCAAGATTTATGAGAGATTGATCCATTTTATAGGGATACTTATATTTTCTCTGAAATTGATTGGTTCTACAGGAACACTTGTATACAATCCCAACTTTCATCCTATTATTGTATTAATTTCTATCTTATTGTGTATACCTAATAATTTTTTTAAAAAAAAATTAAAAGGGTTTTGAAGTTTGAATCCGATCACACTAAATTTAAGAATAACTATTTATTTTCTTATAACTAATTAATGTCAATTTTACATATACATACAATTTGATTTAAGTAAGAAATTACTTTTAATTTATTCAATTATATACACACAATGAGAGTGTTATTTATATACAATGGAGGTCGAAAACCTATGTGAAAACAAAATTAATTAAGGAGGGTAGATTAATCGTGTCAGTAAGAACATTTTTAATATATTTATTAATTATTTTTTTAAAGGTGTAATATATATAAAATATATATTATAAATGCAATTGGACTCTCCAATGTATTTAATTCTATCCATAAATAAGCTGATAAAAAAAAAATTCACATCCTCAATTTCATCTTCTATTTTTAGAGGGTCTTAATTCACATCCTCAACTTCATCCTCTATTTTTAAAAGGTCTTGTTGATAATTATAAATTGCTGATTCAATAATTCATTTATTTTATTAGTAGTTAAAAGAGAGAAAAAAACTAATTTTATAATTTTATAAAATAATAAATAGTAATTCATATCTACATAGAGTAATTTTTAAAGATGATATTTATTAATATCATATAACATACAAGTCTCTTTCTATATTAATGACGTAACACATTTTTTATGAAAACAATCTATCACATCCGTGATTGTACCACAAAGACATATTTGTAATTTCATCATATTTACTATTCATGCTTTTATATCCATCATGCATATCGGTAATTTATCCCTCTAATTTCGGGTATGTTTGGCATTATTATTGGATAAAAAAAGAGGTTTATATGAGTGTACGTTGGGACCCCACTTGTGATTTTCAATTTCGGAAGGGACTTAAGTGAAAAAAATCCATTTTTGGCAAGTTCTGTCGATCGAATGGGTAGTTCGTTCGACCGAAATTCTGGCCTTCGATTCGGTCGACCAAATGAGAGATTCGTTCGACCGAAGTGATAATTTGTTCGGCCAAACACCGATTCGTTCGACTGACAATTTGTAAGCTCTCTGAATACTATTCATGCCAAGGGATTTGATCGACCGAAATGCTATTCATTCGATCGAAGGGGTAGTTCGATCGACCGAATCTTCGATTCATTCGATCGAATCGGCACGAAATGACGATTTTGCCCTCTTTCAAAAGCTTTCTCCTTTAGAAAACTTAATGGCAAAATGGTAATTTCGTCACGTCTCTTTTCCTCCCTTCCTCTCCTTCTCACGTCTCTCTTGTTCTTTCTCTCTAGATTTTGTCGATTTTTTTGTCGAAATCTCGATTTCTCTTCGCAGACGAGTTGCATTTCACGCGTCTAACTCGTGGGGAGCATCAATTTGGTGTTGGGAGCGCCACATTGGGTTTGGAGAGCTAGGGTTTCGAAGTTGAATTTGGGGCTTTTCGAGTTAGAGACGAAATCAGAGCAAACCGACCACACCACAAGGTTCGTAGCTTCGATTCTAACTCGTATTTATGTTCATTTCGTTGTTTTGAGGAATTTTATTCGTATGGATTTTTGTATATAATTTCGTAGATTTATCGCTCAAATCTTAGATTTTAAGCGTTATGTGGACCGTAGAGAGGTCGTAGAAGTCGTAGGAAGCTAGAAATATAATTTCAGAGATTTTGGGTATGCATGAACAGTAACTCCAATTACTGTTCTGACGAAGGCATGGGGCCCATAAGTCAAAATCGCGTACATTAATCGAAATAAGTCGTTTTAGCTGTAATGTGGGTCCATAGCGATAATAATTTAGTAATTCGAGTTCTATCGAGGATTTTAGGTAATTTTGGATATTGATTCGACGTTAGAAATCCGAGATTAACATGCATTTCATGCATTTGAATTCATTTACGCATTTAGAACGCATAATGATAGAATTTTTATGTGTGTGGTTAGGTGACGGTTCAAGATCGAGGTGTTCACGTGAGTCGCTGAAGAACGAGGGGAACTAGGGAGTGTATACCCTCCCTAAGTTGTGAGTGAACTTTCTTTTATTTTATTTCTTAATTTCAATGCTTGTTTCCTTTGTAAATAAAATGATACACAAATATTGATAAATATTTTTGTGTAGATGTTCTTTAAATGCAAAATGTGCCTATATATGATTTTACGACGGATTTTTGTAATGTTTTGATGTCTCGATATGTGTTGTATTTGATGTTATGGCCAATGGACTAGATTTATTGTTATTATGTGATATGGCGGCCATTGGGCCTTATTTTTTGTTATGATGATGATATGGCCTGAGGACCCATTTTTGTGATATGTGCATTAGTGATAACGGCCTTGAGTGCCGGTTTACTATAGTTACAGGGTGATAGCCCGGGGAGGTGTTCACTGGAGGTGGATCCCCAGGTGAGTGTATAGTGGTAACCTAGGGTTAACCTGGGAGAGAGGTCACCTAGGTGAGTGAAGGCTGCATAGGTGGACTATTATGTGATTGTGGTTGTGTTGTGATGTTGTGATGAGGTTGAGATCCATCCACCTATGAGTCTCGTCGAGTTAGTCACGGATGCACCCCGTGACGGCTCGAGGCAAACGTCAGTGTTAGGCATCTTTTTCTGATAAAATGGCATGTTTTATATCTATTGCATTTTAAATTCATTTTCATAAACTAGCATGTTTTCCTTGCATACAAAACTCACTAACGGTCTCGGGATACCCACGGCCAGGGTAGTTGCCAGAAAAGAAGCCAGCCTAATGACTTTCATGATGCGGTTTGGAAACTTTTGAAATAAACAAGTTTTCTGTTACTTTACTGTTTTAAGATTTACCC
>JAVXUL010163790.1:0-13204 GCA_035590515.1 Trichilia minutiflora | reverse complement strand
AAGGGAGGGTTTCAAGTGAAGAGGTCTCATACTTTTGAGACTCAAATTCATCAAAGAAAGAAAGCTTGCAAGGTAAGTACTTTGAAGCTTTATTTTGCCACCTAATTTGTTCATTTGAATGCATAGTTTTATGGGCTTTTTCTTAGGAAGAAAACTTCCATTTATGCATGTTTTAGGCTATTAGAAACCAACACTTACAAGCGTCATCACTACCCATAAAATAATTCCACAATCCAGCTCTTTAAAATCAAAGAACCACTCTTTATATGGACACATATGATAAGTACAACCCAAATCCAAAATCCACTCATCTAATCCTGAGATGGCCGGTAGACTGACTAGAGATATATCTTACTGCTCCTTTCAAAGGTCTACTACACATGCATCAGAAACTGTTTTGCCCTTCTCTTTCTTTCGCAGCTTCAGACAATCTTTCTTCCAATGCCCTTTTTCATGACAAAAGGCACATTCATCTTTGACAGGTCTTCCTCTCGAGAATGATCTTTCTCTTCTCTCTTTTTTACGACTCTGACTTCTTCCTCTTATTGCAAAGGCCTCAGTTGGATTATCCCTGTTCTCTTTCTAATCTTTCTTTCGAATCTCATAGTTAGACAAAGCTGCACAAACTTCTTCAAAAGGCAATTTTTCTTTCCCATGAAGAAGAGTAATACAAAGGTGATCCAATTCATCCGAAAGAGAACCAATTAACAATATAGCCTTATGCTCATCTTTGAAAGTCTCGTCTAAATTTAAAAAATCAACAATCAATCTGTTAAATGTATCAATATGACTATTGATGCTCGTACCTGATCTCAATTGTAGACGAAACAATCTCTTTATCAAGTAAAGTCTGTTTTCATTGCTCTTTTCCATATACTTGTTCTCCAGCGCCTTCCATAATTTGCTTGCGGATGTCTTTCTAATGAATGGATATTTCTGCTCTTTACAAAAACACGAACGAATAAGCTTATAAGCTTTGATATTCATTCTCGTCTAATCTTCTGCATTTATATATTCTGGTTTCATCTCATCCAGAATCATATCCAAATCTTGCTGATACAAGCTATCATCGTCTTACTTTACCACAAGCCAAAATTATTTTTTTCATCAAATTTTTTTACATCTATTTTTGTGTTTGTCACAGTCATGGTTTTTGTCAATGATGATGCCATTTATACAACTATCTCAATAACACAATCAAACCCAAGCTCTATACTATTATATTTAATAGCTAGTAAAACAACAGTCGCAACCTTCGACTCTGATACCACTTGTAGTGCCCAAACAAGGTCTGCTACTATTTCTTGGACACTCAAAATACTACTACTTGTTAACACAGCGAAAATATAGAATTCCCTAACTAAACAATCATATGAAAATCCCAAATAATAACAAGAAGTAATCTACTAGCTAATTAAATATAATTTAAAGTAAATAAATAGAACAAATTGACAAAACACAAAATTTAACGAGATTCGATATAAATACCTACGTCCTCGGGCGCCGCAGAGAATTCACTATTTTCAATTTTGCAACTTTACAACTTCTTTTGGACCATAATATAATTACCCCAAAGATACAAATCAAAACAAAAGATATTTAAAATTAAAGGGGTTTATTGATAAAAACCCCAAGGACCTTTTTGTAAAAGCTACACACAATCGAAGACTCTTATAACTTACATTGGGATTATTTATAAATCAATATTTAGCTTTCTTTTATAATGCAAAAGTAAGCCAATCAATTTTTAATCTACCGATGTGGGATAAAGAGCCATATTCCCACACAATAGTCATTGAATTCATATCATATTAGGGAGAAAAAGTAATACTCCTGGTAATTGCCCATTGAAGATTTCAAAAACGATTGCTTCCAGTTTAATTAATCATATAGATAGATTAATGAATGAATTAGTTATTAATTACCCAAGTGAAAGAAGCTCTTACTTTCACTCTTTACAAGAAAGAATATTAAAAGAGAAGTAGAGAAAAGCCCTTCAATAATGTTTCCTAAGGGATTTTTACAAGTGTGTAGAACAAGGGTTTTGGTTTTGTGTATTTAATAAATGAAAGCTCAAAGAATGCTTAGAAATGATTTTTCAATGATCTCAACTCGTTGTCAAGTGCTCCAACCCTTTAAAAATGAAAATAGTGAAGTTTTTATAGTAAAATTGAATTTACTTTGACCAAAAGCCGGTGAAAATAATTATGTAAAAATGAATATGGGCTCATATTTATAACTTTCAAATTTGTTTTTAAAAGTTTTTCTCAGACATTAAAATAATTTTGATTAATTGATCAAGATTTTGTGTCAAATACATTGTGTGAAAAGGAAGGGCCGATGATGGTGACAGAGAGAAATAAAGAGAGAGGGAGATTTACCCGCGTTAGAAAACCTTAATCACTAAATTCATTATATCGAAGATGAAATCAAACCGAACAGGGAGGTTCATAACTGACACCTCTTTATTACATTAATATGATAATAATGCCAACATTCAAGTAAAAATAATAAATCCCTTATAAGGAACTTGTCCAAGTTCGTACATTCATTCTACTAATTGCTAGACCAGAATTTTTCTTGAAGAGATTTCACCACATTTTTATCGAGCTGGAATGCCCTGGCCAGAAAATCAGGATTGATGGGTGGTTTGGCTCCAAAGATCGAGTCTGCTATCGTAATCACACCGGCGTTCTGGCTGCTTAAAGCTGCAATGGCAACTGCATTTGTCTTTCCAATGTTAAATTGGAAATGAATGAGACCGATTGGAAAGACAAATACATCTCCCTTGTTCAACACTTTGGCAATAAGTGTATTGTTTAGCTGGTTTGATGTCACAAATCCAACGAGGAGAGTTCCTTCAAGGACAGTAAGGATTTCGGTGCCACGTGGGTGAATGTGAGGTGGATTTTGTCCATATGGTTCGAAGTCAATACGAGCTGCAGATATTCCAAGGGTGTTAAGTCCGGGAATTTCATCAAGACCTACTGGAGTGACTTTTGAACCAACTGGATCATCTATGTTTCCAGGCTTGTCGAGTCCTGAATAGAAGAAATCTTCTGGTTTGGCAAGCTTGGGGTCCTTGCAGAACTTCCCATTCACAAACACTGCAAGAAAACAAATATAAAAATTACGGATATTTAATACTTCATTTCGTTGCAAGAAATATAATATTACCACTTTACAACTTGTAGAAACTTGTAAGACAGAGAGCATACTTACCACCATTCTTGAGGTCATCGATGGCTACACAGATATCCTGAAGTGGGCTAGGGTCATAGGCATAGGCCACTGAAGAAACCAAAGCCAAGAGAGCAAAACCTAATAGAAAATGAACACCTTTCATGGTTGTAATAGGCTGTGTGTATCTCGTTTTGTTTCGAATTCGAGGATTGAGAAATCCTGCAAGGGAAACTAGAGTATTTATAGATGAGAGTCTCTGAACGATGCTGTGGATTCTTTTATTAGTCCGAGAAGCACGTGAAAACTTGCTCAGTTTTCATTGGTTATCTATGCTTTCAACCTCAGAAAAGTTGCTGTTCAACTTCATCCTTCAGTACCCTACACATTCAATTTGCCGACGTGATGGTTGACTAACTTTAGCTTGGAAGTGGTCCGTTTTCTTGTCCGTGATTATAATACAATTACTCTGTATTGCTTAACAAACAAAAAGGGCTTACGAGATTCATACAAACTTCACGAAGTGATTCCTCATCATAGTTGGTAACATCGATCTTTTCATATATTTATTATATTATTGTTGTAAATTTTTTATCTGTTTGTCCTTTCTTAATAATTATTTGCGTTTATCCTGAATAGCTTGATGCATAGATTGATTGAATAATCAGGAGACAATTGGTTAGGATTGGGAAGCCTGCCCGAGATTTGGGGAGAACAAACATTCTTTTATGTGGAACTCTTTCACTACACACGTTCAAACATGATATCCTAACAAATCTCCTCTTTATAAGTGATTTTTTTTCGTATTAGGTTTGGATCTTACTTGCTCCCCCTCAAACAAAAATACGTTTTAGTCGAGTATTACGATATTGCCAAGCGCTCATATTTATACCAAGTCCATCTTAAACTGGCCCCCTTTCTTTGAACCATCTTTCCTTAGAGTTCATAACTGTTCATCATTCCTTATGACAACAATAAATCACGGAAACACACACATCTTAGGAGTCCATAGCTCTTCATTATTTTTCTTGGTAATAACAAACCACGAGAATACATGTGTCCAACTCCATACTCGTATTCCTTTTGACCCATTGGCTCTAAATCCAACTCCATACACGCATTCCTTTAGAACCATTGGCTCTGATAGATAGCAAACCATAGAAGTACACACATTCAACTCCATACTCGCATCTCTTTCAAATCATCAACTTTGATACCATTTGTTAGGATCGGGAAGCCCGTCCAAAATCTTGAAAGAACAAACATAGGCTAAATGAGTTAACACATTCATAAATTTGAATAATATTTTTAACCCAAAACTTTAAAACATTGGATTTATATTTTCATTTCACTTATCTATTATTTATTTACTTTATAACTTTCTAATATAGAACTCTTTCACTTCACTCACACTTGACACGAACAGAATTTAAATTGATGAGGATGTAAAAGGAAATTTGTACTATCACAAAGTAACTTAAGCCATCAACATTATGTTCATTTTTCAATTGCTTAATATAGAAAGAAGAAAATTAACAAAAACAAAATGTAGATTGTTGGTTGGGGATATCGACATATTGATTAAATGCAAATATTTTCCATGTGGAAGTTTCCAATTGTCGTGTATGCTTCTTTTTCTCTTCTCCACATCACATGTTATAATTAAATAATTGATAAAAGTATTATATATATGTAAACATACTCAAGCAAATACATGAAAAGGAACCATTTTCTAAGACATGAGTCTTGTCTATTAAATGCATAGTTTTTGTTAAAAATATATATTTATACAATAAAAAATAAAACACTTTATAAACATAAATATTATTAAGAGTTTGTTTATTTTTATTAACATTAATTATCTGAATTTAATTATTTAAGATAATTGAATATGTTTATTTTTTTAACTTACTATGAATTTTCATACAATTTTGTTGAATAAAAAATGTCTTTTTATTTGTTTTGAATTTCGAAAGTCGAAAAAATTTATTGAAGGGCTTCTCAGAAATATTCTTATATAATTAATTCATTGATATCATTACCTATATAAAAGCCTAATACTTTTATTTTTTTTAAACAATTTTAGTAATTGAAATTAAATCTCACGTGTCAATTAATTACATTAATCTCAAACAAGGCTAATATGAAGTGCAAAAAAAGGTGTACTTGATTCTTCCCAAAAACTAAAATACCAAAAGGAATTAACTTTTTTTAAGAAAAAAATAAATTAACTTTGATGAAAATTTTGACTCCACATATGAGATCAATAAAATATAAATTATAATAGCGAGGATGCCCCTGATTATAAGTGTCTTTTTTGTTAAAGGGATGGAACTAAAATAAAAAATTTAAAATCACATTAAATGTAATTTTAAATTATTTAAAATTCATCACATAGTGGTCTCGTAACTACTCTTAATTATTTGGTTCAACTCCTCTTCGTACTTTATTTTAGTGGGAGCTCATATGTAAGAAGCAAATTAGCTTAATCTTTATTAATACAGTTCATAATAAAATTATGCATCAACATTAATTATTCTATGGAATACCCATAATCAAATTAATAGAATCACATAACTTAGCTAAAAATATTTTTTATTTCATAAGAAAACATTTGTATATAGAAAAATCTAACAAACAATAACACTATTAGCCCATTGAAGATTGGAGAAACGACTGCTTCCACCTTAAATAATTAATCACATAGACAAGATTAATTAATTAATTACTAATTACCTATGTTTGAACGGGTGCCAAAAAACATTGATTGGAAAATTCTACAAGGGCACAAAGTCAACCATAGTAGTAAAAATTTTAGAAGAATTTTAGGTTGTCAATCCCAAACAAAAATCTAATTATGATTTAAAGAAATTGCATATAAAAAACAAGAAATCAAATTTGTTTTGAGGATTTTGAAGAAATAAAAATAAACTAAAATTCTAAAATTATATAAACAATACATTAGTTTGTTATCAATAGATGTGAATGCTAAGGATTTACGGTCCACCTAATAAGAATTGCTAATATGATCACAAAAATGATTGTACTTATGAGTGTTAATTAACCTAATTATTTAATTTTCTATCAAGCTATTAAGTTATACTTAAATTAATAATGATTATCCGTTGATTTCTCACACTACTAGAAAAATGGCCTTTAGTGATAGAATGCTTGTAATAGAATTCTGTTACAAATTATTATCTGTCACAAATTATGACAAAATTCTATCACAAGTAAATATTTGTTACCAATTGTGACAGAATTCTATCACTATAAATATTACAGAAAGCATTATATTTTTTTTATCTAAACATTATGATAGAATTTTTTCACAAAAATAAAAATATTCTATATTTGTCAAATTAGGACATTTCAAAAACGATGTTGTTTTAACATTTTATAAATTTGTGACAGAATTCTGTCACAAATTTATTTGTCAAAACAATATCGTTTTACCTATCTGTCCATATAAGATACACAAAATAATGTCGTTTTATGATTATAACATGTCACCAATATTTAACTACATTTGTAATATTTGTGACAGAATTTTATCACAAATTTTTTTGTCAAAATAACGTCGTTTTGCTTATCTGTCTATGAAGGATACACAAAACGATGTCATTTTATAATTATTACATAATTTTTTATTTTTTTACATGTCACCAATATTTAACTAGATTTGTAATATTTGTGATAGAATTATGTCATAAATTTCTTTGTGAAAATGATGTCGTTTTGCTTATCTGTCTATGTAGGATACACAAAACGACATCATTTTATAGTTATTACATAATTTTTTAATTTTTTTTACACATAACCAATATTTAACTAGATTTGTAACATTTGTGATAGAATTCTGTCACAAATTTCTTTGTTAAAATGATTTCGTTTTACTTGTCTGTCCACGTATGATACACAAAATGATATCATTTTATGATTATTACATAATTTTTTTTTTTACTCATCATCAATATTTAACTAGATTTGTAATATTTATGATAGAATTTGATCTGCTATTATTTAATTTGTTATTCAATGTGGTATCCATCTTAATTTTTATAAAATTTGATTTAGTAATTTATAGTTTTAATAGTTGATATTTTAGTTGTCATGTAATACCAAATATAATGTAAATCTTTTATTAGCATTTTTTTTTTATTATCAAGCATACTCATGCTTTATTAGTCCACAATTTTATAAATAAATTGAAATACAATGTAATTTATATTATTTTGTAATACATATTTTATACAATTAAAACTATAATAAATAAAATAAAAATAAAAAATACCACACAAATTTTATCTTACATAATATAATTTATTCTAAAAGTACAAAGTATTATCTGTTAGTACGGGAAATTGTTGATGTGCCATTAAAATTGGAAGACAATTCAAGTTTTTTTTATAATATTTTATAGCTAAATATTATTTAAATTATTGTGACTAATTAATGATATTTATAATTAAAATGATATAGTACTACCAACTCAAAGGTATTTTTTAAAAATTTATTTGAAGTTTAAAAAAATTATAAATTAAAATAAAATTTGTGAAAATTCGTAGAAACCTTTTTTATTATATTATTTCTATCTTTTGACTATTTGTTGACCAATCAAAATATTTAAATATTTAAAATAAATTATTTGTTTATTTATATTTATTCACATTGTTATTATTCATTTAGTGAGCTAAACATTCTAATCAATATATTATAATATTTAAAATAATCTTATTTTTTACTTATTATAAATTTTAGCTTAAAGAAAAAATAATATAAATAATAACAAATTAAGAACATATTAAGTATTCTCTAAAAATTTCTTTAAAATAGATAATAATGTTTTTTAATAAAATTTTCTTTGTCACTATTTAAAATTATTTTTGTTTACTATGCTTACTTCCGTACATTTTCAAAAAAATAAGATATAAATAATTCTATTTATATTGTAGAAATTACTCATTTAAAATGACACTTTCTCGTTTGAAACCCTTTTTCTCACAATCTAATCTAACCCGAACCGAACCTCCTTATAACTCCATACTTAAACCTTCCTCTCCACAATTTCCCTCTCTTTCTTTCAAAACAAACCCTAACACTAATTTCGAAACAAACCTAGCTCAACAAGTGAGTCTGCTTGTCCCCCCTTCCCGATTGGATTTCCTTGAAGGTTTTCAATCAATTGAGCTTGGTTCTTTCATAAACATATTATTTAAATTTTAAATTTAGCTATTCATGTCTATTTAACTTTTAAATTTAAAGTTTTGTTCATGGATAATAATAATTGAGTATTATATTTTTTAAAAAAATATTATTTTTCAAATAATTTAATAAATTGTATAAATTAGTTATTCTAATATTATTTAACAACAGCTAAAAATTAAGACTAATTTATAAATTTAATACAAATATATTTAAAAATATTAATTATTTTAAATTATAGAAGCATAATTATTATTATCCAATAAACAAACCTCGGCTCTTAACCCAAATGTAAAACACCGCATCTAATCTAAATCTTTTTTTTTTAATGTCAAGTCTGAATATCAAATTTAATATATTAATTTTTTTTTAAATTTATATCTAAAAATTCATTAAAAATA
Organism: Trichilia minutiflora; assembly: GCA_035590515.1. Lineage (NCBI taxonomy): Eukaryota > Viridiplantae > Streptophyta > Magnoliopsida > Sapindales > Meliaceae > Trichilia > Trichilia minutiflora. Next base: position 4,418 of record JAVXUL010163790.1, on the reverse strand, counting down.
TTTGAATGTTAAGATTTCATATGTTAAAAAGTCAAAAATTGTCACTTAAGTTTGAATCCATTATAAAAAATTATTTTTTTACTTTAATTATTTTTAAAAAAACTGTAACTTATAGCAATATTTACTATTATAAATATTAATTTATAATTAATATTGATAAAATAATATTTAATGTGACACCCATATTTAGATCCCAAGGGTATATTTATAATTTTTCATAGTTTCTGTTCATATATTTGCATTCATCCCAAGTATAGTGTGCATGTGAGCGTGATTATGTGATTTAGTTCGAGAATTTGATTTGGTTAAAATAAAATTTTGAGATCATAAAGACAGGGACCTCAACGTAATTGCAAGTAAATTTTATTTTGAGTGGGATCCCAATGATATTTTTCAATTAAGGGGAGAATTTAGAAGAGAATGTGTAATTCGTTCGAACGAATGGTATGGATCATTCGAACAAACTCCTGAACCCAGATTCGTTTGAACAAATGGGCAATTCATTCGAACGAATAGAATATTTCGTTCGAATAAATGGTGGATCGTTCGAATGAAATTAGGAGGAGCTCTTTCGAAAATTTTGGTCTCAAATTTGTTTGACCGGATAGGGATTCATTCAATCAAATTGATGGTGTCATTCGAACGAAAATTTAGAGAGCTCTTTGACCTCAGAAATGCCAGATTCGTTTGATCGAAGCTCAATTCGTTCGAACGAATTGAGAAATTCGTTCGATCGAATCGGCGTGAAATGATGATTTTGCTCATTTCTAGAAGTTTCTCCTTAGGAAAATTTAAAGACAAAATGATACTTTCACCCTCTCATTGTAAATATGGTGGCTGAGGTCATTTTTTCCTTTTTTCTCTTCTTTCTCTTCTTCTCTTCCTCTCCTCCGTTCTCTCCTCTGTTCCAAAGACCCATCTCCCCATTTTTGTGATTTCTTTGATTTCTTCTTAGTTTCTCATTAGATTTCACGCATTAAATACTTTTTTAACTTTGATTTGACATTTGGAGCACAGAAAAAGAAGTGGAGAGCTAGGGTTTCGGCTTGTATTTTGGGGCTTTTCACGTTTCAGGCCAAACCAAAGTAAACTGACGTTACCATGCGATTAGTAGCAATGATTCTAGCTTATCTGTATATTACATTTCTCGTTTTATGCATTTTTATAAATATGGGTTTTACTATATATTCATATTGTTTTCAATCGATTTATCGTTTGATTTTAGTATTCGCACATTATTTGGGTTATAGAGAAGTCAAAAAAATCGTAGGAAGTTAGAAATATTTATTCAGAAATTTTGGATAAATATAAACAGTAACCAGAGTTACTGTTTCGATAGGTGTGTGGGATCTCTTATCGAAACCATAATAACAAGTCAAATTTCGTTAGTTTAATCATAATGTGGGTCCATGGTAGTGATATATACATGCTTATGTGAATGAAGTAAAATTTGGGTAATTTCGCATATTTTTTGATTTTAGGAACCCTAGGAAACATACATTTCACGCATACATGTCATGTTCGTATCTTAAAAATATATATTAATATAGTTATGATGAATATGATTAGGCGACGAAGTGCGAGGGAGGAACCAGCGTATCAAGTCAAGAAATAAGGGGAACTAGGGAGTGTATACCCTCCTTAAGTAGTGAGTGGACTATTTTTATTTTTATTATTGTATTTAAAACTTGTTTTTATAACCGCATTGATATACCAGTATTTTATAAAATGAGTTTATATATTATTTTTATTTATATGATATATGCATATGTTTTACATGACTATGGGCCGTGGGCCAATTTTTGATATATTTATATTTTGATGATGATTTATATGATCATATGGCTATTAGGCCCAGTTTTATGTTTGTTATATGATGATACGACCATTGGACCAGATTTTTATAATTATTGTGATGACGGCCATGAGTGTCGAGTTTATATATATTGGTGATAACGGTCATATGGATTGGGATTGTTCACTGTAGTTACAGGGTAGGTAGCCTAAGGTCGGCCTGATTAAGAGATCGTCTAGGTGAGTGGAGACTTCATAGGTGGAGGTAATGTCTAGTGATGTGATATTATTGTGGAGTTGTGATTTGACCACATGTAAGTCTTATCGAGTTAGTCGTGGATGTCACCCCATGCCTAATCTGAGACGAATGTCAATGGTGGGCCTGCTTTTATAAAATTAAACCTTGCATGTTTTACTCTTTGTATAAAAATCTATTTTTATAAAATTTGCATGTTTCATCTACATATAAAACCCACTGACGGTCTCGGGATTCCCTTGGCGAGGGAGATCGCTGAGTAAGGCAGCCAACCTAAAGATTTTAATATATGATTTGAGATTTTAAACTAAATATGGATGTTTGTCATTTTATTGAATTATTTGTAGCATACTTCGAAACTGCTTTCTATTTTTAAATGATTTTATTTAATTATGTCTATTGTTGGTTCACTCACGGAGTATACTCCCGTATACCCACCTCCTCACCTTTCAGTTTCAGGTTCACTTAGGTCAACGGCAAACGGTGGGGGTGACACTTTGGAGTTTGAGAAGTGCAGGTATATTCATGACATTGACTCACTTAGGGTAGTCTAGTCCACTGGATCCGTTTTTATGACTTGAACATGTATTTGTGTTTATTGATTTGAAATGAATATATAAACTAAATTGATATTGTTTTTATTATATCAGAGGTTTAATACTTTTACATTATGAGATTTGGTTTGTGGAAAATAATAAAAATATTTATAGAAGTATTTGTGGTCCTTTGGTTATAATTTGAAGTTTGGGTGGATTTGGATGGTTTGATTTTGGAAGTGCTCTATTGATTGATTTGGAAATACTTTATATTTATTTATGATTTCAGCCTTACAGGTTCTTAGTAAGTGTTCTGGTCTTAAGGAATACTTATTAAGAATCTGTGATGGTTGTCACGTGTGAGACCCACGGGTTAGAGCGTAACGTTTAAAATACTAAAACATATAATTTTAGTTGGTTATTCATATTTTTTTTACTAATAAAATGCTAAAACATTACTTTTAACTTAAAAAATTAAAATGTAAATAAATTTTTACAACAATAAATAATTTATATATCATACAAAAAATTAACATAGTAGGAAGCATATATATATATATATATATATATATATATATACACATTCCTATTTTTTTATTGATCAAAATGAATAATATATTTTTTATAATATTTTTAATGCAAATTTTAGAAATTATTAGATTCAGTCAAAAATTGTCTAAATAATATACCCATAGATGACATATTCAAATGATAACCCAAAATTATTGATTTTTGCTACAAATTCAAAAGCAAAATTAATCCTTTCTCTTTCTCTTTCTTATGCCAATTGTGCCACCAAACCAAACGGCACAAATTCATTCAGAAACCGCGTCGAAAAATAGGAAGGGGAAAATTTTGGCTCGAAAATTTCAAAAATAAACAGGAGTAAGATAAAATTATAACTCTCAAACTCTAAAAATAATAGATAAAAGTATTAAAATGACCCTAATTTTTTAAACCTAAAACTCTTCGCCTGGTTCCTGTTTGCTGTTTCATCTCATTCCTTCTCACTACATTCTGCTCAATAAAATTCCTCATTGAGAGGAAATAAAAAACGAGCCATTAAGATGCACGTGGTGAAGAGAGACGGGAGGTAAGAAACAGTTCATTTAGACAAGATGACAGCGAGGCTGAAGAAATTGAGTTATGGTCTTAGTGTTGAGCACTGTGACCCTGTGCTCATCTCCAAGAATGTTTGTGTGGGTGTCTACAAGGGCGTTACAACTAGCCAACTCGATGAATTGACCACTGAAACCGTCACCACTATGACCACTAACCACCCTGATTATGCATCCATGAGTTTCTTTGACTTTTGTAATTGGGTTTGTGAGATTTTATTTGATTTTTTGGATGTGGGTTTCTCTCTTCAAAGTTTAAAACAAATTTATTTGCTTGATGTTGTTAATCTTGGTTGATGTTTGTTTAGATGATTGCTGTTGGTGTTTTTCATTTTAATTTTTCTGATTTTGCCTTTGAATTATTATTGGGTTTGGCACTGTAATTTTTTCTAGTTGATATTTAAGTATTGGGTTCAATTATTTTTGGCTTTCTTGTTTATTTGCTTGGAGCTATTATTAGGGCTAGACAAATTTAAATCGATCTGCTCCAAACCGATCCAAACCGCTTAATTGAATTGATTTGGATCGATTTGAATCTATGTTGGATTGATCTCTGAATTGAAATTTTACAAACCGCTATTAGCGGTTTGGATTATGAATTGGATTAATTCCAAATCGCAAACCTCCAAATCAAACTGCTTAAATAAATATTAAATATACTTAATATTATTGTATGATAATATTAATATTATATGATAAAATAATACATTAATT
>JAVXUL010163779.1:0-10911 GCA_035590515.1 Trichilia minutiflora | reverse complement strand
CAAAGCAGGAGGACTGTGTTAATAAGGAGAAAGAACTAGGGGTCCTCAGAATCGGGATCTGAGTTTGCCCTTATCATAGTCCAAAGCAAGGGGAAAGAAATAATGATAGAGAAATTGCCCCTCGATAAGGGACAAAAGAGGACCAAAAGTGACCCCCCCGATTGAGCAGGGGCAAAAGAAATTGAAGGTCAGGGAGTCGACCTCTATAAAAACTGACACAGACTTTTATAGGGTCTCAAAAATACTTGAGCTTAGGCAGGGTGACATCTCCGAGGGGAAGCAAAAATACCTTTCCCACATCCTGGATATGATAAATGACACAGGAAAGCATCTGGCCCCTCATGTTACCGAGAAGCTTGATAATATGAAGGATACCGAGGCCATAGACTTCATGTACCGATGGGGTCTGTAGGTAAGTTCAACACTTAATGGTCAATACTTATTCCTTCATAGTTTGTTAACAACTTACTTCACTTGCAGGCTTGTTACTAACTCAAGCGACAGTATGAGGCTAAGAAGGATGAGACGAGCAAGATTAAGAAGCTCGAAAAAGAAAATGCCTTCGCTGTCGATTAGAGAGAGAAGGCAGAGGTTGCTTTGGCCACAGAAAGAACACAATAGGAGGCCAAGGAATTGACGTGGCAAAAAAAAAAAGAAGAGCTCGAACTCCGACTCGCTTCTTTAGAATCTACAGATTTGGAGCTTAGTTTGGAGAACACTAATCTAAAGTCTCGGATAGAGCTGCTGGAATCCGAGATAAAAATTTTGAAGAAGCAGCTGGCCGGGGAGTCCGAGAGAATCCAGGCTGCAGTGGCAGCCTTCAAGGTTGAGGGAGAGGCCACCATGAATCAGGCCATTGACCTGACCTGCCAAACCTTCCAGGAGAAATACCCTCACCTTTACCTCGGATGACTTTATGAAGAGCTAGGGTGTGAAATGCCAAACTTCGGGGTCCAAGACCAAGAAATGAACAAGGAAGCCCCTGCCTTGGATGTTGTAGCCAAGGGAACCCATGCTGATCCTCCACAGACAACTGGCCAACCTCTTGTCGACCCGCCAACATACTCTGCACCTGAAGATCCCGAAGTTATAAAGAAGGACAAGTAGAGTCGGGTGGTCTGTAATAGTATTAACCTTCAGTGTCTGTATAAACCGAATACTTTAAAGAATATTTGTTCTTCTAACCCTGCTCTTGTATTTTCTTGATTATGTTTGAAATGGAGTATTTATTCGAGTAAAAGATTTTTAGAAAAAATCCCACCAGGTTTAACACTCGGCTTGGTATAGATATCCAAACAAATAATCAACCAATCCAGTAAGAATATCCGAGCAAATAACTTAAATAAAATTTAATCAAGTATAGTGATTAGTTCAATATGTGCATCTAAGCAAGCGATAGAAGAAATTTCGTCAAGTATAACGAGAAGCTCGGTATGTATATCCGAGCAAATGGCTTAGGATAAATTCAATTCAGTAATGTGTAAAATTTTCCCAGTGTAGATATCCGTTCAAATAACTTAGATAAAAATTTTACCAATATATGAGATCATCTCAGAATAGATATCCGAGCAAATGACTTAGACAAAATATAAGTAGTATATGATATCACCTTCGTGTGGATATCCAAGTAAATAACTTAGACATTTTAGTAACATATGAGATCATCTCAAAATAGATATTCGAGCAATATATAAGATCATCTCGGAATGGATATCCGAGCAAATTATTTAGAATATTTTTGTCAAATATATCAGCTCGCATAAGATGATGAGCAGCAACATTAAAAATGGCAAACATATTCATCACAAAAAGATAAAGATAAAAGGCCAATATATTAATCTCATTAATTACTAAAACAAATTGCATACACAATCAGAAAAATATTAACAAGTTAATCTATTGAATAATCCGATTCAAACAATAACATAAAGTAACAACAAATCGTGAGCAGTATACGGGCTCGGATCATGGAGAACATAGTTCAGTATATGGATAAAATCAGGGATGACATGATCCCTATAATTGGCCTCGGATATTAATGCCCCAAAAGCCTCATATTAATATGATTTCTCAAGCTGCATACATTTTTATCACAGAGACGACGTGGTTTTGCTGACATAAGGTCTTCTCGAGACAACTTGATCCCCTTGTGATAACTTGGTCCCCTCGAGATAACTTGATCCCAGTCGTCGACCTCGGATGACGTGATCTATATAGCCTCAAAACGATGTGGTTCTATAAACTACTAATATTGGTGTGTAGGTTACCTATCCACCATATTGCCCCAATAATATTGGTGTGTAGGTTACCTATTCACCACACCACCCCAACAAATATCCTTAGCACGGAGATGACGTGGTCTCCCTGGTATAAGGTTTTCTCGGGATAACTTGGTCCCAGTAACTGACCTCAGAATGACGTAGTTCCATAAGCTATTAACATTGGTGTGTAGGTTGCCTATTCACCACACCACCCGAACAATGTTGGTGTGTGGGTTGCCTATTTACCACACCACCCCAACAAATATCCTTAGCACGGAGACAACGTGATCTCGTTGGCATAAGATCTTCAACTTAAAAGATTCAGCCAGCTTTGACATAGAAATTAAATCTAATTAGAGTACTGAAGAGAGAGTCATGATTGGTATTATTTATGGAGTAAGTGTTTAAGATGCTGATCTCGGGATCAGAGAATTTGTTGGAAAAAGGATTGGATCAAGGATAATAGATTTTAGTCTGTCTGTGTTCCATGGCTTTCTGATTGGGGTTCCATTTGGGGTCTCTAATTTGTATACCGCTGATCTGAGTATTTGAACGACTTTGTATGGTCCTTCTCAATTGATGCCAAATACCCCTTTACCTGGGAGTTTGATATTAAGAGTCACCCGTCGGAGGACTAGATCTCCTCTCTGGAAGGTTTTGCATCTGACTTTTTGATTGTAATATCGGGTCACTTTCAATTGGTGAACTGTTACCCAAATTACGGCCTCATCTCTCTTTCCATCTAATAAATCCAATTCTAGTCTTCGGCTAACTTCATTCTTTTCTTCATTGTAATCTTACACTCAAAAGGTTGGGATGTTGATCTCTATGAGGATCATGGCTTCACATCCAAAGGCTAATAAGAAAGGAGATTCTCCCGTTGCTGTACGAAAAGTGATTCTGTAAGCTCAAAATACTTTGGGTATTTATCGATTCATGCTTTTTTATGTTCCCCAACCTTCTTCTTGAGTGCTGACTACTTTATTGGTAGCTTCCACCAGTCCATTGATCTGAGGATGCACTAGGGTGGCAAATCTCAGGTCGATATAAAAATCCGAGCAGAATTCTCTGAACCTAGCATTGTCAAACTGCTTCCTATTATCGACCACCAATATTTGTGGGACTTCGAAACAGTATATGATATTTTGCTTGATGAAGGCTGTAGTCTTTTTCTCTCTTATGCTAGAGAGTGGCTTTACTTCCATCCACTTCATGAAATAATCTATTACCACAATGGCATACTTAGTGTTGTCTCGGGTGATCGACAGCGATCCAATCAGATCTAGCCCCCATTGAGAGAAAGGCCAAGAACTCGAAAGATAAGTGAGTTCTTTTGGGGGCTATCTTGGGATATCTCTATGAATCTGACATTGATGGCAAGATTTGACCAGCCTAGAAGCATCCTGCAAAATAATGGACTAACAATATCCTTACTGAATGATTTTATACATTAAGGAACGAGCCCCTCCATAATTTCCGCAGGTTCTATTGTAGATTTCTTCAAGAACCTTATTCGCCTCATCTGGTCTTAAATATTTCAAATATGACAGGCTAAATCCATATTTATAAAGTAAATTATCAATAACAGCATACCTGGCTAATCTGTTCTTTATCTTTCTCGCCTCACTTCTGTCGGTTGGCAGCTCTCCATGTTGAATATAAGACTTCAGCTCCTTCATCCACTTTGGGTCAGAGATTTCCTGCAGGGCAACAACAAATTCTTCTTTGAGGTCTACACTTCTCTACGTTAGGATCTCGACTAGCACCGTAACTGGAGCTTTCCCCTTGAACACTGAGGCCAATTTTACCAGAGAATCGACCCTGGATTTTTCTGTTTGTGAGAGTTGTTTTACGGTGACACTCTGGAATGCCTCCATTAACTTCTTAGCTTGGACTAAGTAAGCCTGAATGTTGTCCTCCTGAGCCTAGAACTACCCATTGAGCTGATTGACAATTAATTGGGAATCACTGTTTATGATCATGTTTTGGACTTCTAAAGCCTGAGCTAACTTAATCCCGTTGATCAGTGCCTCATACTCTACCTCGTTGTTGGTCACTTTGAAATCAAACAGCAGTGAATACATGACCTCTTCTCCGTCTGACCTCCTCAGGATTATTCCTGCTCCACCTGCTTGAATGTTCGATGCTCTGTCAATATGCAATTGCCAAATACCCTCTGAGATTTTAGAGTCGGGCATACTATTCTCATCTCGGGTGTTGTTAATATCCGAGACCTGTAATATAACAAGATGTTTAGGGACCGTTAGTTCTTCCATAAAACTTACCAGAGCTTGTCCCTCTATATCTTTTCGAGGCTGATAGTCTATATCATACTCACTGAGTTTCACAGATCACTTTACTAATCTCCCTAACAAATCTGGTTTGTGAAGAATTTACCTCAGGGGTTGATCTATCATCACAATTATCTGATGAGCCTGAAAGTAAGGGCATAACTTTCTGGCAATAATAACAAGTGAAAGGGCGAACTTCTCAGGTGGAGTATATATGGTCTCGGCATCTAGAAAACATTTTCTCGTGTAGTACACAGGCTTTTCTTTGAAGAACGGAGCTCAGGGAGTGCATGTCAACTGTCAAATATAGTTGCAAAACGTCCCCTTTCTCAGGGCTTAAAAGATGGGAAACGTGTGCTAAATATTCCTTCAGCTCTCAAAAGCTCCAATCATAATTCTTATCCCATTCCAGTCTCTTCCCTTTTCTCATCATCTGAAAGAAAGGGAAGCACTTATCTGTGGCTTTCGAGACAAATATTCTCAGGGCTGCCAACCTCCTTGTCAAACTTTGTAACTCATTTATTATGGTTGGGGATTTCAAATCTAGGATCGTCTTAACCTTTTACAGGTTGGCCTCAATGACTCGTTCACTGACCATGTACTTGAAAAACTTTCCAACTCCAACTCTAAATGAATATTTCTCAGAATTTAACTTCATGTTATACCTCCTCAAGTAAGAGAAGGTTTCCTCTAAGTGTCTGGCATTGTCTAAGGCTTTCACAGACTTTGTGATCATGTCATCAACATAAACTTCCATGGTTGACCCGATCAAAGGTTTGAAAACCTTATTAACTAATCTCTGAAACGTCGCCCCTGCATTCTTTAATCCAAAGGGCATGATTGTGTAATATTATAACCCCTGATCAGTGACGAATGCAGTTTTATATTGATCGAGTTCATGCATTCTGATCTGATTATACCCTGAAAAAGCATCCATAAAATTGAGGAGCTCGTGACCAGCCGTGGCATCTACCAACTGGTCAATCTTTGAGAGGGGCAAGCTATCTTTTAGACAAGCTTTATTCAGGTCGGTGAAATCCACACACATCCTCCATTTTTCGTTGGCCTTTTTCACCATCACCACGTTTGCAATCTATTCAGGGTATTGAACTTTTCGGATGAACCCTGCTTTTAGACGCTTGTCGACTTCAGCTTTGATGGCCTCCCTCCTTTCAGAGTTAAATGTTCATCTCTTTTGAGCCACGAGCTTGAACTTCATATTCACCATCAACCGATGATAAATAACCCAAGCACTGATCCCCGGTATGTCATCATGGGACCAAGAAAACACATCAATATTCTGCCTTAATACCTCTATCAACAATGTTTTGTACTCAGGGATCAAATTAGACCCAATCTTTATAGACCTCTCGGGTTACCTGTCATCCATAGCAATGGACTCCATCTCTTTGAATAGGTTGATGGATGACGTCTCTTTAAACGCGCAGATCTCCTTACCCATCTCTTCCACTGATCCTCCCTGTCAATCACCTTCTACATGCCCCGTAGTTGTTTTCTCTAGTGGGCGTTTATGAATACAGTAAGAATTCTTGAAAACAGTGGTAAAGCAGGATCGAGCCTCTCTCTGATTTTCACTCACAACACCGATTCCATCTCCTTCTCTGAACTTTATTTCATATAATGAACACTCTCCACATCTTTTGTAGATCAGAGGAATGACCTCCTCAAAATTATGGAGTATGGCATCTTCAGATCAACAACATAAAATTCTACCATTGTGGCCTTCTGTTATGGTGGATCGCCCATTGTCACTAGCAACTGCACTGTTCTCAGGGGATATATATAGGACTCTTCAAATTCATGCAGGGCAGTCTCAACAGGCCTTAATCTTAGATCCTCGATACCCAAAGAATTCAAAGTCTCTTTGAAGATGATATCAGTGGAACTCCCTGTGTCAATCAATATTCTACTAATCTGAGAAGTTCCAATTATCAATGTAACAACCAAAGCATCATCGTGTGGATAATGAACCCCACACTCATCTTCATCTATAAATAATATCGGGACCAAGTCTACTCTGGGCCTATTTTTTGCACGTACATTCAACATGTGTGGCTCCACATTCTTGCTTGTAAGAGAATACCGAGAATAATTCTTTCGAGAGTTGTTTTAATTTTCAGCCAATGTAGGGCCCCCTGTAATCACCATGACCTCGTTATGTCTCATATCCTATCTTAGATTTTGGGCCCCATCATTATCTCGAACAATAAGTTCGATCAGGTAGTTATTCCTAACCAAAATCTTAATTTGATTATGGAGCTCATAGCAATCGTTTGTCAAGTGTCCCATGTCTTGATGGAACTTATCGAACCTGTTCTTGGCTTCCTCAGTTGACTTATATCTGATCGGGCGGGGGTCTAACAGAAGAGTCCCCCACCTCCTTATATCCTCTAAAATCTGAGAAATGAGTGCATTCAGGGGAGTGAATTTCCACTTCTCTTCTATCTGAGCTACTTGCCTCGGATCATCTCTCCGAGGTGACCTTCTTTCTTTGACATAAGACTCCTCTCTACATTTGTCATTCCTGTAATACTTGGGGGCTCTATCTCTCCCGCAGCTCACCTCAAAAAACTTTCTCTTATCATTTTTCTACTTCTTATTGTTGGAGTTTTTGAACCGGTTATTGTCTCTCATAGGAGCTCCCACTGGTTTTTACTCTTTCATCTTCAGCATTATTTGATTTTTGACTTCAATCTCATCAAGTAATTTTCTTCAAGCAGCTTCGTAGGTCTTCATCGAGGACTTGCATATAGAATACCAAGCCTGATCTATTTTTAACCCTTATTTCAGCCCTTCCAGTACTAAAGGGTAATGGAAGGCTCCTAACTCAAGTACTTCCTCATGATATCTCTTGGCGAAGATCCCGAGACTTTCGCCACTTCTTTGTTTGAGTAGCAAAAGGGAGCTCAGAGTTTTGGTGTTGAAAATTGCTCCTCTGAACTCCATGGTAAATACATCGTATAGTTGTCCAAAGTCTCGGAGGCTCCTTGGAGTTAAACCCATGAACCATTTTCTCACTTGTCCTTCCAGGGTCAGAGGGAATAAACGACACATTTGATCTTCGCTCAGCCCTAGACAAGCATCATCTCATAGAAGAAATTCATGTGTAGTGATGGGTCCATCTTCCCAAAAAATGGAGTAATCTGGGGTATTTTAAACTTTCTGGATAAGGTCTGGTTCAACCGTTTAAGGGCGAATAGTGATCTTGCGTATGGCCCTGTTTGCTGAATAGATTCCATTGGTTCACCTTAGGGATGCGTCTTCTCACTATTTATCTCCTTGACCAGTTTTCTTACCAAGGCCTCCACGTCTTTTTTCTTAGTGTCAATCCTCCCATCCTCCTCATGGCATGAATGTCTGTGCCTGAAAGTTTCACATTTTCTCCTCCGTCTCTGCTCTAAAATTACTCTCATATCACTCGGGGGCAAACTGGTCTTATCGGGTATCTCCTGGATCGCTTCTAGGTTTTAAGATACCCGTGTGAACTTAGGATGATATCTCTCAAAGGCAATGAAAGGTATGTATGCATCCCTGCCTCCCACTTTCTTCGAGTGGGGCTCATTAGTAGCCTTACCCTTTTCTTTTTCATTGTCGTATACTTTTTAATCCAGGGTTTCCTTCTCGCCCCTTCATTGTTCCTCACCATAGCCTCTGGTCATAGAATACTGCTCTCGACAGTTTCATCTGGTACCTTTGTGCCCTCATTCGGCACTTTTGTACCCATCATGTTTAGCTGCATTGTCTTCTTCATCTCTGACATTTCCTTGACCAGCATCTGTATTTGCTGATCCTTCTCTGCATGTCGTTGTTCGTTGTCTTGGATTAGCTACAGCAAGCGAGTCATCTCATTCGTACCCCTCGACTGGGATAACCCGCATACATGACCTTCATTGGTATTAGACCGGGAGCTCTTATGCTCTGAAATTTCATGTAAGGTGTTATCAACCCCATCTGCTACAGTAGTAGCATCAATGGAGTCCCCGCCCACATTTCTCCGTTCCGTTATATGTCTCCTAGTTGAATATCCTCTAGTGTTTGTCATCTTCACTGGAATAGGTTGTCTTTTATCTTTTTGTTTGATTCTCACAGACGACGATAAATGTTGATGCAAGAAGTTGAGGTGATCTTCAATCTCGAGCATCAGCTTGTCTTCCTCCTCAAGCTCCGATTCTGTGATTGCAAAACAAAGAAAATCTCACGGGTAAAGCCGATTTCTCGACGAAAATCATTCGATGCCTAAGTCAGTGAGGGTTTTGCTTGTGTGTATGGTGAAGATAACAAGTAGAAATAAGAGGAAAAGGTTTCAGAGAATGTTTCGTGTATAATGTGAGAGTTAGTGAAAAAAGGTGCAGAATGTTCTCTGAATGTTGAAAACATACCTCCCATATTTCTTGAATTCAGTTATATTGGAATCGTAAAATTCTATACCTAGTGGACACGTGCTTTCGTACAATTGACGTGTCTAAAAAGCCTGTAGCAAAAATCACGGGGCGTGGATATTATGGTACTGTTCTTTATCACGTATACCCCGAGCACATATCCCCAGCGACAGAAGCTCCAGAATCCTCGGGACCTGAGCATCGATTATTTGAGACACGAGTATCTATTTCTCCCTGAAGCTCCGAGTCCCCACTTGCTTTCTGGAGATACGTCAGAACTTTATTGGTATCATATAACATAGTTATAATACTGTAAGTGTTACAGATGTCCCCGAGGCTCTGACATCATGCACACTATATGCATGACTGAGCCCCCCGAGGTGGAGTCTTGGATAGCTGTTTCTGAAGGAAGATAACTTGAGGAAGATTCTCTAATCATTGGCCTCAGATAAATTTACTATTTCACGTGCTGCAGGAAGAGGTCTCAGAACGACGCTGTATTTAGAGATATAAGGGGGGGGGGGGGGGGTTGGTTATGCTTGTATAATGGGCTTAGGCCTTTGGGCCGAATCTTGGTGAAAATACCCAAACAAATTATATTCAAAAATATAAATAAAATCTATTCTTAATAATCTTTTTTTTAAAGAACAATAAACATTTAATTAAACAAAAACAACAAGCTTACAAATTCGAATTTATAATACATTTGGATTAACATAGAAATAATGTATAATTTCAAATAATGGCTTGAATCCTTAATTTTCATACTGACGCGCAAGGAAGAGAATATATAAATGATGTCTATACAAAGATAATCATTATAGTGCATGATGTACCTAACACATTCGAGCTTTATCAAAAATATTCTCTCAGTTTTATATGAAAGTCTTCCACCACTATAGTTGGTTCACCCAATCGACACAAGAAAAGTTTTTGTCTTTTTTTGTAATAATTCTATTATAGCTTGAAATCTTGTGGATCTGAGTTAAGAACACAATAAAAAAATACAACATTACTATTATTAACACCCACAACTCAGTCTACTTCATATCTGAATTTAGACTACACTAAATCTATTCAAGATAGAAATAGAACCACCATAGCCGAAGTTAGGTAGAGATGCCAAAAAGAAACATTAGCAAAACAATTCCAAAATAATAAATCCTACGGGGATCTGGAAAAATAAAGAGAATAAAAAGCAAAGGGATAGCTCCCTCTCCAACAAGAAAGTGATTTAGTGAAGGTTAGAGAAAATAAGAATTTCCAAACTTTTAATAAAACATTAGTACCAACTACTCCTACTCACTACTACTTGTCCTAATAATAAAATTCTAATTAAAAATTAAATTTGCTCGATTATTCTCCAACCAAATGTTTTTTATGGTAGAAAGCAATTCAATGCTCATCGCATTTTTAATTCTAATAACCAATTCAAATTCAGATTAATTTTACACATGTGCTGAGCCCCATGTATATTAGCCCTTTACTCTTTTCTTGTACTCTTAATTTATTATGTCTTATCCTTTGCTTAACAATACCATAAGCCTGTACATAAGGGAGAGAAATTAAAATGCTGTCTTTATTCGTTAGCGTGATATCCTGAGAGGTTCAGGCTTCAAGTAGAGGTGATAAATGGGTTGGACCAACACGATCAATCACGCATAAAGTACGTAAATAGTAAAATCCGGCACGGTAAGGCACGTTAAATAGTAAAAGCATGGCCCCGTCCGACCCAACCAATGAGCCATACTAGGCCTCGTTTCAAGGTCCACTGGCCCAGCAAGCCCTGTAACCCAGCCTTGTTATTGTTCAAAAGATAAAAAATTAACTGTATAATCTGTAATGTATCCATTTCAATATCAATATTGAACAATACTGTCAATACATTTGCAATTCATTTTTGAAAATATCAATATTGAACAATACAATTGAACCAACATTTTTGAACATATAACATCC
>JAVXUL010163768.1:0-13205 GCA_035590515.1 Trichilia minutiflora | reverse complement strand
TTTTTCGGCATTCTTCAATTTATCATGAGGTCGTTAGCCCTCTCTCGATAACATTTTGTCTCCTCCTCCTCCTTTATGAGAACTCTCAAGGAATTGGGTGGACCGTGAAGGTTCATCGTGACTTAACCATGAGCTAATATCGAACACTTCGACTCCAAAAAGTTCAGTCTCGAACATTTCAATACCCAATGACTATAGTTAGTGTCTAGCTACGTACCATAGTCCTTAAATCATGATGAAGAAGCGTCTTCATCAAACCTCCAATGCTTTCATATAACATGTGGATAATATCCCTCTGTTGTCATATTCTGATCGAGTCGGGGTTCATAGAATATCAAAACCCTAATATCGATGTCTATACGAATCGTCGATCATATATCATGATTGCTATGGCCATAGACTTAAAATATGCACATCATATTGATATTTGTTTAGGAGCTTAACTCGGACAGAGTCAACGAAAACTCTTAGTCCATAGTGTTGACTCAATGGATCCTGTCTTAACTGTCAACCGAACACCTATATGAATAAAGCATACCCAAACTAACTTCTTGTACAAGGCATGATTAGCCTTATACATATACACCATATAAAATATACTCATTCATACAGAGTCCAATTTTAGATGTCTCAGGTCAAAGGATTATATCGTACACTATTGTAATCTATTGACAAATCATTGATTATATACATACCATGTGATTTGCCAATATATAGCCCTGTTCGATAAATAGTTCACCAACCATAAATCCATACTAATGCGCTTATAACAATACCCATATTGTCAACCTACATATATCATCACAAGATATCATTAGGTAGCAACTAGTATTCTTACTATATGATATAGTTGCCCAATCTATATCACATACGTAAAGAACACTTTGATAAGTTTATTTAATAATTAAACGAAAATATCTGGACTATTCACATACGTTCTTTATATATGAGTATGCCAATATAAAGGAAACAACTAATGTATATGAATAAAGAACAATTCTTTCATTGATAAACAAAAGTTAATACAAGATCACTAGCCCTGAAACCTATAACACGAATAGTTTCTAAGGCATACACTAACATTGACAACTGTCAATAGCTGTCTCTAAGCATATGACTCCTTGATCCCTACGCAGATTTTAAATGCTAGGCTGGGGGCGTGCCACGTATTGAAACACTATTGGAAGATGTGATGGTTTCTCGATCCTTGGGTCGTATTAATGGACTGGACACGTGGCGACTCCCTATTTGTTTAGATCTAGGGTGAAGATCGCCCCTCTTTCTTATAAATATCCCCCTCCTTCATCTATTATTTTCGTAAAATCTGACTCTCTCTCTCTTAATCCTTCTCTCTAGCTTCTTTGTGCTTTCACTGCTCTTTGTTTTTTGTTACAAGTATTTACTAAAGCTTCGTAAAAAAATGACTGACAAAAGAAGTTCAAAGGATGCTACTCATTGGAGGAAGTTCATTCATGTAGCACCCCTACCTATGAGAGAGAGGATGATGAAAGGAACACCACTAGGCAGACTTGGGCTAGAGGACCCAACAAAGCAGACTGGTTCCTCTCCACCATTACTGAGGTGGACATTCAGACCTACCGTCAACTGTACGATGTCTCAGCTGATGTTCAGCTCAGGGTTCCCAGGGTTGAAGAAATCCTGAGTGTCATGAGACCAGGAGAAGTAGCCTTTAATGAAGAGCATTTATTACTCAAGGTCAGATTCCCCCTACAGAGCTACTTCGCCCGGATGTTCGAGGCGTTCAGGATCCCCCCTACCAACTGACCCTGAATAGTTCGAGGGTCTTGGGGAGCCTTTTTATATTGAAGGCTGAGATTAAGTCTCCTGCCCCCACCTCGGATGAGGTGTTGTACTTTTACACCCTCAAGAAGAATATCAGTCAGTATCCGGGGTGGTACTATCTGCAAATCCGCCCAGAGTACCAGCCAAAGCTGAAGGGGAGTCCTTTCTGTAATAAAAACTGGAAGGACCGCTGGTTTTTGATCAGCAGTAACTAGGCAGGATCTCTTCAGGACGCCATTTCCACGACTTTCCAGGAGCCAGGTATAATAAACTAATGATTAAGGATTTTTAATAACTTTACTTATTGAAAAACTCTGACTGACCTTTTTATATACAGAAATTAACAGGGAGAAGCCGAGGATCCTAATTGACGTCGCCAACCGAGTGGAATTCCTGGTTCTGGGGGATGTCAGGGCTCTTCTGAGTGCAGATGCTCAGGTGAAGTTTGGCCTGGTCCCTAAGGCAACAACCAGGAGTGAGTTGACAAAAGTCAGGACTTATATGAATAAAGGTAAAAAATCTTTTTATTTTGTTGTATGGATGCCAGTAGTCAGGTGGATCTTTCTTCTTACTGAATTTCTTGACTGTTTTTTCTATTGTAGCTATAGGTACAGAGAGTACTGTAACTGATAGGAAACAAAAAGTGACCAATGTGTTGAAGGGGCTACTTGCAAAGTAGGGGCTAAAGGGGGTGAAGTCGGCTGACCCCAAATAGAAGGCCCCTTTGGATAAGGTCAAGGGGCCCATGAAGGGGGATCTAAAGAAGACCCCCGAAAAGGGAAAATTGACAGAGTGCCCTAAGTCAAATGACATCTCCCTAAAGATGATCTGGCCCCTGCGAAGGATAAGGAAAAAGACCTTTGGACGACAGTCGGGAAGAGGTAAGAAAGAAGAAAAAGACTGACCCTCTTCCTCACCCTGTAGATAGGCAACCTGAAGATGTCTTGACCCACGTGAAGGCGTCACAGCTTCCCAGGTTTCAAGATAGAGTATAAGAGGGGCAGTAGACCCTAGAGCAACACTCGAGGCAGGCACAACATAGAAGTTTGGGGCAGATGAGGGCCTGAGGCAGGGTTAGAAGGACCTGTCTCTCTTCGAGATTGAAGACTCATTTCCCCCGAGTAGTAAGGCATCGGGGGATTTAGATGCCATACTGATGGAAGACTTCCCTGAAGAGAAGAGGGAGAATTTTGGACATCTACTTTCCCTTTTGAATCAGGGCAGGGAGGCAGTTTCTCCTGGGGAGAGCAAGGAGATAGCAGATTTATCCCCTGAGGAAGTGTTGGAATCTATGAGCTTTCATGCCCACCAGGTAAGTTATCCTTGCTTTTGAAATCTTAAGTGTTAGTTTCATAAATCTTTGAATAGCTGCCTAACCAACGCCTTTTTGATGTGGAGTGCCTTTGTCTTGGACATGTTTGTTAAAGGTTTTAAAAATACCATCACTGTCCGATGAAGGACTATTGATATAGTGAAGAAATTGGAGAAGAAGGCTCAGAAAGCCATCTCCTTGGCTTGGGAAAGCGCTTCTAAGAAAACGGAGGAGTTGACGACCAAAATCTCTGGTCTGGAGGGACAAAGGGATTATCTTCTCTAACAGAAATCTCAATGGACTCAAGAGGAGGGAGCCTTTAAGGCAAAATTGTCAAAGGTTGAGACCCAGGTCCAGGGGCTAGAAAAGAAATAGAAAATTCTGAAATGGCCAGAAAGAAAACAGAAGGTCAATGCCAAAAACTAGATGGCCTCTACCAGGCTTTAAAGAATGAAAATGAGCTGTTGAAAGAGCAAAACTCTTAGATTATTATAGAGTACAAAAAAATCGAAGGGAGGCTCAGAGGTGTTTGAGAGGAGCACAAGGCCTTGAAAGAAATGAAGAGAATACTATAACATCGTATTAATGAGCAGTCTCAGGAGTTATAGGTGGTACCCTCCCAACTAGAAGCTTGGTATGACCAAAGGGTAGATGAAGGCATTGACCTGATCAATTGCCTCTTTCTTTAAGAGTACCCTCAACTGGACTTGCATTAGCTCTTTAACCAACTAGGTTGGGACGTCCCAGGTACATCAGGGACATCTACTACAGAAGAGCTCCCTGAGACACCGGCCTAGAATACAATGAAAGCTGCTGATGAAGAGGACCCGATTGATGAAGAGAAAGAGGCCCCCACCCCTCAGGAAAAAATTGGTGAAGATGCCTCTGTCCTTACCCCAGGCTAATCAAGTAGGGACATCCCTCTTACACCCCGAGTCAAAGACCAGGTGGTGAAATTATCTAAATAAAAGAGAGGGACTCTCTTGCATAAGTAGATTTTTTAAGACTTAGAATACTTTTGTAATTCTTTTTGTAAACTTTCCTGACCCCATTATTTTTGTATCTTTTGTATGTACACAAGACACATGTCAATTTTCCTTCAATCAATGAAAGTAAACTTTTGCATTTCTATGCTTTCGCAAGTTTTTCTCTTTTTCTTTACTGCTATCATGACTTTAATCATAAACTAATTTAGTGGATTCACTAACCTTATAAGAATAGTTATGAACCCTTCGGGGTCAGGCGTCCTTTCAAAAGAAGGGGCTTTGACAGGGGTCTTCGAATATCTTCAAGTTTTCAATATCTTCAGTTGAATTTGACCGGGGTTTACCACGCCTTACTCTATCAGGTCTTAGTACCCTACAGATGCCTGATGCGGCCCAGGACTTATGGCACTTGGGACGAATTATTACTTGAAAATTTTACTAAGTGTTAAGGGATTTTAGGATATTTAGCCAACCTTAACCTTAAAATGATCTAACTCGACTAGGGTTTACCACGCCTTGCCACTGACCAGGTTTTAGACACAAAGGATGCTTGATCAGGGTCAAGGGCTTACGACACCTGGGTAGGGTAGGATTTTACAAATTTTACTAAGTGTTAAAGGATTTTAGGGCATTCAGCCAACCTTAACCTTAGAAGGAACTGACCCAGCTAGGGTTTATCACGCCTTGCCACTGACCAGGTTTTATACGTAAGGGATGCTTGATCAGGTTCAAGGGTTTACGGCACCTGGGTAAGGTAGGATTTTATAAATTTTTACTAAGTATTAAGGGATTTTAGGGCATACAACCAACCTTAACCTTTAGACAGATCTGACCCAACCAGGGTTTACCACGACTTGCCACTAACTAGGTCTTAAACATAAAGGATGCCTGATCAGGGTCAAGGGCTTATGGCACCTGGGTAGGGTAGGATTTTATAAATATTACTAAGTGTTAAGGGATTTTAGGGCATAAAGTCAACCTTAACCTTAGAAGGACCTGACCCGATTAGGGTTTACCACGCCTTGCCACTGATAAGATTTTAGACGTAAAGGATGCCTGATCAGGGTTAAGGGCTTACGGCACTTGGGTAGGGTAGGATTTTATAAATTTTTACTAAGTGTTAAGGAATTTTAGGGTATATAGCCAACCTTAACCTTTAGAAGGACCCGACCTGACCAGGGTTTATCACGCCTTGTCACTGATCAGGTCTTAGACGTAAAGGATACCTGATTAGGGTCAAGGGCTTACGATACCTGGGTAGGGTAGGATTTTACAAATAATACTAAGTGTTAAGGTATTTTAGGGCATACAGCCAACCTTAACCTTAGAAGGACCTAACCCGACCAGAATTTATCATGCCTTGTCACAAATCAGGTCTTAGACGTAGAGGATGTCTGATTAGGGTCAAGGGTTTATGGCACCTAGGTAGGGTGGGATTTTAAAAATTCTTACTAAGTGTTAAGGGATTTTAGAGTATACTACCAACCTTAACCTTAGAAGGACCTAACCCGACCAGGGTTTACCATGCCTTGCCACTGATTAGGTCTTAGACGTAGAGGATCCCTGATCAGGGTCAAGGGCTTATGGCACTTGGGTAAGGTAGGATTTTAAAAATTCTTACTAAGTGCGAAGGGATTTTAGGGCATTCAGCCAACCTTAACCTTAGATTTTTAGCCAAAAGATATGTATGGGAGATGCTAAAAATTCTTGAACACTTTTCTATTATTCATAAAGAAATAATTATTACAAGTGTGTTACAAGTTTACAAATGGATTCGCCTGAGGAAGAGTTCTCTCAGGGGTAATATTTCTTCAGCATCTCTGTGTGTTAGACTTTGCTCAAAATGTTACCGTCTGGTTGGGCTAGCTTGTAGATTCCTGGCCTAACTACCCTAACTACTTGATACGGTCCTTTCGATCTTATTCGGGTATTGAGGGTAATTCTCCTGAGTAAAAGATCACCTTCTTTGAATGAACAGGGTCTTACTTTTTGATTGTAGGATTTAGATACCTTTTATTGGTGGGTAGCTGTCCTGATCAGGGCACGATCCCTGGCTTCGTTTCTTAAGTCTAGGTTAAGACGTGTGACTTGCTAATTTTCTTCTTCACTAAAATGAGAAGTGCGGAATATTGGGATGTCCATTTTGACAGGGATTACTACTTCAAACCCGTATGCCAGAAAGTAGGGCGTCTCACCTGTGGCTACCTTTGCAATAGTTCGGTAAGCCTATAAGACTTCAGGGAGTTTATCTTTCCAAGCTCCCTTTCTCTCACCCATCTTCTTTTTAAAAAAATTTTTGATGATCTTGTTGACTGCCTCAACCTGACCATTTGCTTTTGGATGAGTCGAGGAGGCCAATCTTAGATCAATATTTCATTCACCATAGAATTTTCTCATTCCTTTATTATCGAATTACTTCTCATTGTCTGCAATCAAAACATTGGGAATTCCATGTCGATAAAGAATGTTCTTCTGGATGAAAGCGATGGCGCTCTTTTTAGTTATCTTGGATAAAGGTTCCGCTTCTACCCATTTGGTGAAGTAGTCAATGACTACAATGGAGTATTTTCCCTGTACTCTAGCAGGTGGAAAGGGCCCTATCAGGTCAAGCCCTTATTAAGCAAAAGGCCAATGACTCAGTAAGGTGGTCGGATTTTTTGGAGGTTATCAGGGGATGTCTGCATACACCTGACAAGCATGACATCGCTATACAAGCTAGTGGGCTTCTTCGCTCATAGTTGACCAGTAATATCCCTGCCTGAGCACTCGGTGAATCAGATTCCTGCTATCGCTGTGATTGTCATAAATTCCCTAGTGCATTTCATTCAACACCCTTTCTGCTTTCTACGATCTCAAGTATCTCAAGTATGGGGTGTTGATTCCTCTTTTGTATAGGGTGCCCTCTATCATAGTGAATTTGACAGCCTTTCTCCAAACTCTGAGAGCTTTGTTCTTATCAGGTGGTAGGATGCCCTCACTGATGTATTTTAGGATAGGGTCCATCCATATTGAGGATTCTTCCTGAGTGGTCAAAACACTGGTGCTCTCAGGTAGAGAGGTGCTCTTCCGTCCTAGGGTTTCCACAGAAATTGCCCTGGGAATATTTTCTACTAGAAATGAGGCGAGCTTTGACAATGCGTTGACTAGGACGTTCTCTGATTGGGAAATCTTTTGCATCTCCACCTTCTTAAATTGATTGATTAAGCGTCAAGCCTCTGTAAGATAAGCCTTCATGCTTTCTTCCTGGGCTTGATATAATCCGTTCAAGTGATTCACAAGAAGTTGTGAATCACTATTAGTGGTGAGTTTGCGAACCCCAATCTCTTGTGCTATTCTTAATCCTACCAACAAAGCTTCATATTCTGTTTCATTGTTAGTTATAGGAAAAAGAAATCTTAAAGCATACCTGACCTCTTCTTTCTCTGGCCCGATAAGTATAATGCTTATGCCTCCCCCGCTTTGAGTGGATGACCCGTCAATCCATAGATGCCAGGTCAAGGATTTCTTTGGGTCAGGGAGATCCACCTCTATCTGCTCAGGTAAACTGAGGGGTTAGGAGATGGCTAGTGTTTCTGCAGTAGTCTGTTCAGCTATAAAATCCGCAAGAGCTTGTCTTTTGATAGGCTTGCGAGGTTGAAAGTCGATATCAAATTCGCTGAGTTCTACTACCCATTTGACCAGTCTCCCTGACAAGTTGAGTCGGTGAAGAATCTATCGAAGCGATTGGCTAGTTAAGACTACTACGGGGTGGGCTTGAAAACAGGGTAGTAATTTTTTGGCTACTATATGAGCGTCAGGGACAGCATCTTTGGTGCTGAGTATTTCGTCTCAGCATCTATCAAGGTTTTGCTGGTATAGTATATAGGCCTCTGAACTTGTTGAGAATCTTTCTTACTATGTGTTCACTGATAGCCAGATAAAGATAAAGAATTTTCTGTGGTGAAGGGATGACCAGTTGTAGGGTGGAAGTTAGATAATCTTTAAGTTATTTGAAAGATTCTTCATATTCCTCATCCCATATCATTCCCTTGCCTTTTCTAACAACCTAAAGAAGGGGTGGCACTTGTCAGTGAATCAAAAAATAAAACGACTTATAGCGGCCAATCTTTCCATCAAACTTTGCAACTCCTTCAATGTGTTGGGATTCTTCAAGTCCAGGATTGTCTGTATCTTTCGGGGGTTGGCTTCAATAACTCTTTCACTGACCATAAAACCTAAAAATTTTCCTGACCTGACTCCAAAGGAACACTTCTCAAGGTTTAATTTCAATCGATATTCCCTAAGTAGCGAAAAAGCCTATTCCAGGTGAAGAGGATGGTCTGAAGCCCTGATGAATTTTGAGATCATATCATCCACGTACACTTCTATGGATTGACCTATTAGTGACATGAAGACTTTAATCATCAATCTTTGAAAAGAGGCCCTTGCATTCTTCAAACCAAAAGGCATGACCTTATAACAGTATAACCCTTGATCAGTGATGAAGACTGTCTTCTCCTGGTCTAGAGGATACAGTGGTATCTAATTGTAACCTGAGAATACATCCATGAAGCTCAACAGTTTGTGTCCCACCGTGAAATATACTAAATGGTCGATTCGAGGCAGGGAAAAACTGTCTTTTGAGTATGCTTTGTTCAAGTCGGTGAAGTCAACACACATCCTCTAATTTTCATTGGCTTTCTTGATTAGGACAACATTGACCAACCAATCCGGATATTTGACTTCTCGGATGAAACCAACTTTGAGTAATTTATCTACTTCTTCTCTAATGGCCCTTTGCCTTTCGGCGTTGAAGACCCTCTTTTTTTGGCAGACTGGCTTGTGTGAAGAGCCAACTTTTAGATGGTGGGTTATAACTCCTTTGTCAATTCCTGGTAGGTCCTCATGACTCCAGACGAACACATATGTATTCCATCTCAGGGTTTCTATCATGACTTGCCTCTGCTCAGGGTTTAATATAGTTCTAACCCTGAGGACCCTTTTAGAGTAGCACTCATCCATGACTACACTAGTTAGGGTTTCTTCTGGTTCTACCCTGAGAAATGGTGATTCCGCTTGTTCCCTGACCTGAACACCAAGAGATTCTCCCGATTCTGTTTCTGCGTTGTTTGAGGTATCATCAATCTGCTCAGGGGGATCCTCCAATGACCTCTTACGAATACAATAAGCCTACTTTAAGGAGGTGGTAACACATGACCTCGCTTCTTTTTGGTTTCCCCTTACAATGCCAATCCTTTCCCCAGCTCTGAATTTCAACTTCAAGTAGTGGATACTTTCCACTGCCTTGGTATTCCTAAGGAAAGGCCTACCCAGGATGGCGGAGTAAGGAATCTTCAAGTTAATCACCTAGAAGCACACCATAGTGGTCTTTTGATAGGGCTTTTCCCCTATGGTGACTGGCAGATGTATCAACCCCAGGGGGGTAATGCATGAATCCCCAAATCCGTGTAAAGTAGAGTTGGGTGGGATCAACTCCAGTTCCTCTATGCCCAGGGAGTCTAGCGTATCTTTGAAAATTATATCCGCTGAACTGCCTGTATCAATCAGGATTTTATTGACCTGCTTTGATACGAATCCTATTGCTACAACCAAGGCATCATCGTGGGGGTAATGGACCCCTACTTCGTCATCATCTGTGAACATGATGTGTATGGTGGCAATCCTTAGCCTCTTGTTTGCCTGCACATTCATTACATAGACATCGGAGGAATGACTAGGTAGTTAGTAGTGCACATAATTCCCACGAGAATTGTTTGATAATCCTGTCAGGGTGGGTCCTCTTGAGATGACCATGACACCAGGATTCGACCCAAGGTAATCCTTATCATCCTGATGTTGCCTAGACCCTAGGAGAAGGTGTTGAGAATCGATGTAATTTTTGAGATAACTATTTTTTACCAGTACCTCAATCTGATTCCGTAAATCTTTGCACTGATCAGTGGTGTGATCACTTTCCCTGTGGAATTCACAGAATCGCCCCTTGGTCTTTTTAAGCACCTTTATTTTTATGGTCTGAGGATGTGGTGCTAAGAGACCCCGACTCTTTGCGTACTCATATACTTCGGATAGAGGAGCTTTCAATAGAGTAAACCCCTGGGTAGCTAACTGTTCCACCCCTTAGAAGGGCTTCTCAGTTAATGCTGTTTTGGGAGCCTGTCATCTTTGGGGGGTCGGGGTAAAAACCTTCCCTGACACTTATCTCCCCTGTCTATATTTCTTCTATCATGTTTGGGGTTCCCGTATCAAGCCCCTTTTTCCTTTCTGTCATTCCTCCTGAGGATGTTCCCTCCTGGCTGGCACTGCTCGGGATTTTTCCTTTATTTTTAACATCATCTCCTCTTCAATCTCAATCTCATCTAGTAGTTTCATCCAGAATGCTTCATATGTATCCACTGTACGTCGATGGATAACGTACCAGGCCCTTTCTAACCGTAGGCCCTTTTTCAACCCTTCCAGGGCCAAGGGGTGATGGTATACTCCCAACTCCATTACTTTTTCGTGGTACTAATGCACGAAGCTTTTCAGGGTTTTCCCTACTCCCTGACGTATCGACAGCAGGGTGATCAGGTTACGACTAGTGGCTATTGCTCCTTTGAATTCATTTTCGAATAAGGTCACCAGTTAATTGAAACTACTGATACTAGACAGTGGCAAATTTTTGTACCAACATCTTGTTGGCTCTTCCAAAGTTAGGGGGAAAGGGCGGCACATTTGCAACTCAGTTAGACCCTAAATCAACATCATTTCCCTGAACGTATCAATGTCCATGGACGAGTCAATCTTCTCAGAGTAGGGAGGCAGTTGGGGCATTTTGAATTTTTGGGGTAAAACCATAGATAAATATCCTTTGAAAAGGGGGACTTAGACCCTGAGGCGGGGACCCTCTCCGCTCCTGGGTCCCTTCCCTGAGCAGGTATGCTGTAAGCCCCCATCTCACACAGCATCTTCTTCACGCCCTCCTCTATCTCATTTCTACTGACTACTACAGCTGCTTCTTTTTCCCGGATATGCTTCTCATTGAAGTAAAACCTCATGTCGGTAGAGTCCAAGCTATGTTCTACTCCTGACTGATCTACCCCTCTAAGATTCTCATTTATGATGTTCCTCCTGTGTCCACGCCCTTCATAAATCTTGAAGGGGGTGTTTATCTCCTGAGGCGCAGGAGGCTCTTCCAACCTTTTAGTTGCCTTAACTTTCCCTTTCTGCCTAAGCGTCAATTCTGCCCAGACGTATGGTCATATACCTCTCTGGACTCCCAAACTTTCTTTGCAACACTGCTTCGGGGAGCATGACTTTTGAGGCCTTTAGGAGATAATGGTATTCTTTCTTCCCTTAGGGAAATGGGCTCCCTGTCCATCTGCCTCCTGACCTCCAGGAGCTCCTTTTCCAATGCTTCTGCCCTGCTGGCTAAAAATCCATCCACGTGTCTATTTTCTAACCAGGGCCCCTCCCTGGTCAGGAAAAATTTTCCTCCTTCATGAGCATTACTTTTGCTAGAGCTGGAATCTTCATCTCTTTGTCTTCTTTCTGCCATTTCAAACTTTTTCTATGAAAATTTTTTCAGAAAACACTTATTCCTCTTCCTTCCTTCACATACGGTGCTTCAATGACTTTTTGTTTGTTCTCACAGACGATGCCAGCTGTTGGTGCAAGAATTGTTCATTGACCCTCCTCGCGATCAACGTAGAATGACCCAGTTGGTGAGGTGTGAGGGCAAGGTGGCTGTTTGTCGGATGACGATTGTTACATCGGAGAATGACAGTAAAGGTGGTTGTTTTCGACAAAGCTTAACTTCTTAAAACTGTAAAGAAAATAAACACCTTTGGAGTGACGCCGGGAGGGATTCCCGAAAAAAAAACTCCGATGCCTAAGTCAGAAAATGGCTGGAGGAATAAAAGGTGTTTTCGGTGAAGGTAACAAGAAGAGATCAAAAATGATCAAAAATGAGAGAAGAATCTGTGAAAATTACCCAACGGAGACAATGAAGGCAAACTAATGAAAAATGAGGCTGTTGGATCTCTCTCAATCTTTGAGTGTAGCTCTAGTATTTTTTTTTAGGACCAACCAACCAACCCTTTTGTCGTTGAAGAAGTTTGGTTTATATAGTGTCCCTCCTCTGAACAGTGATGTGACTTGACATCGGAGAATGAGAAAGATGTGATGTTTGACATGGGACAATGTACAGTCAATTTTCTTTAACGATGATATCACATCTACAGACTTTGTAGGCCTGCCACTGTCCTATCACCTGAAACTGGTCAGAAGATGGAACGGGTGCTTTTAATGAGCTAGTTGTCATCAATCATTTCCATTTTTGAGTGGGAGGGGGCACGTTTCATTGATATCCTGAGAGCCAACTAAAGGTGACCACGACAAAATAAACACATTGAAATAATTGTGGTAACCGCAAGTGCACGGTGTCGAGTTTTATAGTAAATAGAAAGTAGAGTGTCGAACCCTCGAGGATTAGAAGATATTTTAGGGCTGATTACCGTAATTACAATGGTTAAATTTTATTTAGACACGATTTTACTTGGACGAATTAAAATTAAAGACAACTTAATTACTAAACTAACAACTACGTTATCAATTGAATTAAATATGAGAGAACCTTTTATGAAAACAAGTTTAAGGACATTAAATCCACTAAAGATCCCTATGTTCAATTCTTGTTACTATTAATTCCTTAAATCCGCCTCTTAACTAGAGTCAACACGTGATTCTATCTCATCTCTCGAATCTTGACAGAATTCTTATACAAAACTATCCAAGCTAATATCCCTATTCAACTTGAGTGAATTAAGTACGCGTTAAGTTCAACCCTAAATATTTTACCTAGCGAATAATTATTTTTCAACATATTATTAACTAAGTTATGCTACCTTAATCTCATGCATAAAACTAACTTTTCCAAGTCCAAATTCCATGCATCATTATATTAGTTTAATGGCCGATTAAACTAAACATTACTCACAAGGGCATAAATAGACAAATATAATTCATTAATAGCACAAGTATGAAACAAAATTCACTAAAGCTTCATTAACCCCTCAAGCAAGGTATTTAGCCAACCATAGAAATTAATTTAACAATAAACAATATCC
>JAVXUL010163757.1:0-13205 GCA_035590515.1 Trichilia minutiflora | reverse complement strand
TTTTACTCTTAAACCCTTTCCGAAAATTGAAAATCACCAACGGGGTCCCAACATACTCTCACATAAACTCTCTTTAGCTAACCAGAGGCCAAGTATTCCCAAGAATAAGCGAATAAACTATCGATACGCATCTAGGATGAAAGTGCATGAACAGGCAATAAGATGAAATTACAAATATGCCCCGAAAGTACAATCACGGGTGTGATAGTAAGAGTTACATATATTTTCTTATGATATAGATGAATTGATATCACCATTCAAACATTATGAAAATGGTCCAGAAGTACAATCTCCTCGTAATACAACAAATATAATAGAAGCTATAACTACTAGTAATAGTTAAAGTAGATAACCTAGATATGAGAAATGATAAATTATTAAAAAAATATTGAGCTTAGTAAAGCAAGATATAAATTTTGTGATGCGATTTATGCGCACAAAAAGAGAATGAGCTAAGCATTATTAATAGACACATAAATAAAAAAAACATTTAAGATATTTAGAAATTTTATATAGACAAACGCAAATCAAAAGAGCCAGTAAGATATTAAGTGGTAATTTTTGTTTTAATCCTACTATGTGGAGAAATACAATCTATCAATAGTTAATCATAGATGATCAATTATTTACACAAAATGACTCTTCACATTTCATTAAAATGATGCAATAACATCAATCCATTTTTAAGAAAATACCTAGAACCACAACACGAACATATACACTTAAAAAATTTGAGGAGATAAAATAACCTTTAATTAGCATTCTAGAATAAATTAATTGTATATTTTTATTAACATCTAACAATTAAAGAGGTATCAGTGATTTGTATTATATTTGTATTACTTGTTATTGAATAAATGAAGATTAATGATTAGATAAAAGAATTATAGTATTTAGATCTTTTAAATTTTTATATAATGTTAGGGTTATTATAAAAGATATTAAAAATGTTACATGAGAGTTTAGTATTGTAGATAGAATTTTTTATATTTTACTCGATAACGCATGAAATAACACAATTGCCATTCCTCTTCTTAAAGATGCCTTAAACCCATACTTAAAAGAAAATTTTTTTCACAATAAGTATGCTTGTTACATATTAAACTTATGTGTATATTTTGAATTTATGTGTACAAGATGGTTATGAAATAATGAAATCAATAGTTGATGTTAATAAGAGTGTTGTTTTTTATTTAAAATTAGCTGTAGTCAGAACCTAATCATTTAGAAAATTCTACCATCAACACGGGTTGAGGATAAAAAAAATTGATTCTAAACATACCAATAAAGTAGAACTCCACCTATGAAATGCTCAAAATATTTTGTCTTAGCGAATTCTAATTATATTATTTTAAAATATAAAAATGAATGATTATAAATTAATCGAGGAGCATTTTTGAGTTGTAGAAATTATCTCATAGTTTTTATTAATACTAAAAGAAGCCATAGAACTTTTATCTGAGTAATGTTATCTAACAATGCATCATATAATTCATACATTATGTAGTGTTATATATATTTTTAAACAATATATGAAACATTTGATATTCGTCAGAGTAATGTCAGTTATGGCAGATAAATTTAGAAAGTATTACGGTAATATACTATTATATTGCATTGTATTATATCTAAACCTTAAGATGAAGGTTTCTGGTTATAAAATTCTTATAAAATAATTTCATTTATTTCTTTTATCTAAATGATTCTAAATATTTGAGTCGCGAAACTTAAAAACAGATATATCAATGTGAGAAAAATTCATTATCCAATCTTTCAGATTTTTTTTACTCATACAAGATTGAGTATTTTGCAGGTACTTTTATATCTATTAGTCGAGAGAGCTCTTCTTCTTCTTTCTCAGCTCGCATTATCTTTAACAGTGATTTTAATCTATACATAGAAGTCAATAAGATATTAAGAAGAGCTTCATCATTATTCAACGAACTTTTATACTATATGTAAGGTCCAACAATTGAACTGGAGGCAAATTTTGATATCTTAAAAAGATGGAAGAAAAATTATAAGCTTTATCCCATCTTAACAAGATGGCATGAGATTTTTTTATACCACCGATGTTTATGATTTTATCAAAAAATACCTTCAACTTAAGCGGTTGAACATTGAACCTATGTAGAAGTACAATGGCTCTAAAGATACTGGAGATACGAATGTACTTCGAAGATTGAATTAACGAAGAAAGGAAACTACAACAACTTTAACAACAATCATCTTCTATAGTCGACTTCAGCTATAAATGGGATGACAAAGAGGAAGTCAAAGATAAAGAATGACGACATTCAACTACCTCTTTGTAATTAGGATTTAGATTTAATAATTTTTAATGAGACAAAGCCAAATATCCTCTTCTTTGTAATATTTTTTAATTAATTTATTTTTTATTTATTGTTGTAATGTATGATTGAATGTAAAAAAATTTATGAAGTTCAGACTAAAATGTCTCTATGATTGTATTTTTTAATTAATTAATAAAATTTAATACTATCGAAGGTATTTTCTATATAATTTTTGATAATTCAAAAAATATTTTGATTAATTTTAATTAAATTTAAAAAATTAAATCTGAAAGGCCCGTTCTATGAACCAGAATCAAAATTGAAATTAAAATTAAAATCGAATTAGAATCAAACTATTTGATAAATTGGAATCGACTTGGTCTAGTCTATTAATAGGTCCACCCTAGTTCTAGTTCGGTTCAGTTGAATACGAATCATGAAATTAATCTAGATTAGCCTGTTTTAATTATTGGTTTAGGCTGATTCTACCCTTCTGGTTCCTTAATCTAGACTAAACTGACTCAAATTTGTTGGTTCCGACCTATTAGACATAATTAGATGATTTAAGACTCAAGTAGATTTTATCATTTTTGAACCATACCCCATCCCACTGAAGGACCTTATGGCTATTAGATAGATGGGCATAAAATAAGTCACAGTAAACTTTTTGTTGAAGAACTAGCCACCAATCAGCTTGTGGTAAAGAAATGGCTATGAATTAAACCCGATAACTCTTGATAGTGCAATGAGCCTTGATTTTTTGACCCTTTTTTTATACTTAATCATATAGTTGTACTTAAGAATTTTTGGTAGCTAGCGAGTTTTTATAGGTGTTGTGATTCCTTATTTTAACAAATATTTTAGACTTCTTTGGTCTGTAAGAACCGTAAAAGTTTTTCCAAGAAGATATGGTTTCCATTTCTGAATAGCCTTGACGATGGTGAGCATCTTTTTCTTATATATGGAGAAAGCTAATGTTGAGCTCTTAAAAGCTTCATTAAAAAAAGGTATAGGTTGTTCTTGCTATGTAAGAACTGCCCCAATTTCGATTCCACGTACATCATATTTGATAACAAAACGTTGAGAAAAAATTTGGTAAACAAAATACAGGAGTCTAAGTTAATGCCTTTTTTAATTGGTTGAAAGTTGCTTCAACTTTAAAGTTCCATTAAAATTCTTCTTTGAACAAAAGTCGAATGAGAGGAGCTGCCATGGTAATGAATTTGCAAACAAATTTTTGATAATAGCTTGTTAATCCTAAGAAACCACGGATACCCTTAGTTATTGTAGGTATTAGCGAATCAATGACTATTAGATCTTTGTTAGGTCAATTGCCACACCATTTTTAGATATGATATGTCCTAAGTATTCCATATGTAAGATATCGAATTAACATTTTGATCTCTTGGCAAACAAATAATTATTAAGTAGAAACGTCAAAATAATACGAAGATAAGAGAGATGGTCTTCCCAAGTTTTTAAGTAAAATAATATGTCATCAAAAGAAAAACCAAGATAAGCTTCATGAGATATAGGCAAAATAGATCATTCATCAAGCTTTGGAAGGTTACCAAGGTGTTCTTAAGCCCAAATGACATGACAACAAACTCATAATGGTCAGAATGGGTATGGAATGCTGTTTTTAAGATATCATCCTCTTACTCGAATTTGATGATATCCTAGGCATAAATCAAGTTTAGAATCAAATTTGTCTTTTACGATAATGTTGTTCAAAACCCTATAATCCATACAAAATTACTATATACCATTTATTTTTTTAATAAGGAGAATTGGGGATGGAAATAGGCTATTACTTGGGCAAATTAAACTAGAATCCAAGAGTTCTTGCAACATCTTTCCAATCTCAATCTTTTGATAATACGAATATCGATATGGTCTAACATTAGTAGGTTCGTTGTTTGGTTATAAGGGAATGTGATGATCATAAGTATACTGAGGTGGTAATCTAATGGGTGGTTCATAAACATTTTGGAATTTGGTACAAAGGTGTGAGAGATTGGTCAATTAGTCATGGGAGAACTCGTTGATGAATGAAATAATCTATAAAACTAGACAATTATCTTGTAAGTGCAATAATTCTTTATCAAATAATACCTTTGTTTCTTATTGATCAAGGCCTTAAAAGGTACGAGTCTTTATATTGTCCTTGAAAGTCATAGTCAACTTCTTGTAGTCCATCTCAATGGGTCCCAAAGTCTCTAACTCTTGAACATCCGATATCACTTAACATACTGCGACTAAAAGAATATAATAATTGGTTGTAACAGCATGACCTCGTATGATTAGAGTAAATATGAGATATTGTCCATTACACTCAATTTCCTTTCGGTTATCAACTGTAACCTAAAATTTCTTGTCTTGGACTACTGGTAACGCTTACCTTGATACTATAGATTGGCCAACGAAATTATAAGTTCTACCATCATCTATTAAAACTGTCATATCTTTGTTTTTGAATTTTTCAAGTACTCGAAGTGTTTGTAGATGTTTAGTACTTGATATGGCATGAAAAGATATCTCAAATACTTTCTCAGTGTAAGTTGATTCGTAAGGAGTTTCATTATCATTAATGGTGTTAGTTTTGGGGAGCGTCTTCTATCATGAATAGCTATAGCCCCATAAAACAATTCCCAGGAGTGAACTTCTCATCACAATACTAAGACAATCCTTGTTTTCTATGTTTTCCAGCCTCTTAATTGGTAATTCTTTTGAAAGATACAAGTGTATTATTAATGCCTTGGCCTGCCTTTTGGATGGGTGAAGGGCCTAATACGTCATCCCTTGAGCTAGATTCAAGTCATTGTGTTGTTGAACTCGTAGTGGGATGATAAAAATGGTTTATCTTTTTCTGCAAGAAGTTCTTTTCTTCAATGACCCGTGCCACACCAATGGCATTTGTTAGGGTATTTGATTGCTTGATCTTGATATCTAATTGAATTTCATCTTTGAAACCTGCAACAAAACTCCTAACTAAAAAATTTTCAAGTAAACCATCAACACGATGTGAGATTTTTTCAAAAACTTCATGGTAATCAATAACTATTGAAACTTGTTTGAGTCTAGTCAAAGCTTTAGATGATCCTCGTAATCGATAGGACCAAAATGTTGAAGCACAGCTTAGGTAAATTCACTCCAAGATAACGACCACTTGAACTTAGTCAACCAATAGTATACTATAAGGCTAGCGCTTCTAGGTGGAGCGAAGCAAGTTACACTTGGTTGTCCATAAAGACATTCTTGAAATCGAAATATTGTTCGGCTTTATAAACCCACCCAGTGGGATCCTCTCCATTCAACTTGGAAAAAGACAATTAGAGGTGGTGATGAGTTTGATCATTATAGGAATTGGTTTGTGATGAAGCCTAGGGCAAATGATTTGGTTTCCACATTAATAATGGTGGGACTTCGAGTGACTCAGCAAGGATTGAAGCTCTGTTAACACTTTCTGTAAGGCAGAATTAATTTGATCAAAACTAAACTCATGTCAAGCTAGGATCTCATTGATTTTATTATGGAATTCAGCTCTTGTTTTATCACTAATGTCCCTGGTTGAAAACCTGATTTTGTTACCAATTGATAATAAAATTCGAGAAAAACAGAAGGTAAACAAAAAAAAAGTTAGTGAGAATTTTCTTATTAAAATATTTCACACCTTTGATTAATCATTCCCTAACTATTTATAAGCTCATGAACAACACTTGCTCGAAAATAGAACTACATGCAAGAAATTAGGAAAGCATTTCTGCATACTGGAACTTAAAAGGCGTAAAATTGAGAACTACTGCAACTTGTAAACGACGCTGCCCATTCTGCCCATTCTTCTCTTAATTCGTTCGACTTGGTCTTTTGCAACCATGTATATATTGTAAGTTGCTAAGAACCATTCTAGCATCCTAGGATCACTAATAGTTGTCTATGCATTTTATTTAAATTTTTTCATAGGTTTAAACAATTTAAATACTTAAAGCATCAAATATACCTCTAAGATTTTGCTTGGAACAAGTAAGGAGTTTTCCTCTTTACCTCCAAAGCATGCACATACCAATTGCTCCACAATGGTTTCAATGGAAACATTAAAAACCAAGAAAACTTTCATGGCTTTCATAAGCCATCCAATGGTTTTCTACCCTTAGAAAACAAACATACACACTTATATGAAAGACTAGAAATACAAGAAAACCCATTTTTCATTTCTATCTTCCATTTTCCCTCTCTCTTTTCTATGGTGTTTATTCTTGAAAAATGAAGTAAAAAGAAGAAAATTTCCATCCATGACTTCCTTGCTCTCTATCTGTGTGTGTGAAGAAGAAGAAGCAAAATTGAATCCAATTCAATCTCTCTAATTACTTGCCAATGTGAAAGCATGAAAACCATTTCCTATTGGTTGATTTTTGTTTTATTTAAAATAAAAGAAAACAAAAAACTTAATGTTTTCCATATGCTTAAATCCCATTGGCTAGGTTTTTTAAATTTCTTTTCTTCTTCCATTAAACTAAATTAATGGATAATATCACAAATATAAATAATATATATATTAATCAAATTTATATATATATATATATATATATATATATTAATAAAAAAGAAAAAGAGAGAAATAGTAGTGTGTATGTATTTATACATATATCATATATCAAATTTACACATATATATTTATATATTTACATATTAATTTTGATTTTTCTTTTTCTTTTATTCTTTAATCAAATTAAAGAATTAATCCAAATCCAAGATTTGGTAAATTAATATTTAAGAAAAATTTGACATTTGGGAAAATCATATAATGCCATTTGTCATTTAAGGATTTATTTTAATTAAATAACTATGATTTAATTTATAATAAATAAACAACTTTATTTATTTAAACCCTTGATATGTAAATATATTTTTCTAAGTTTTCATATAGCAATAAATCGTATTTAATATATATTAAAATCATTGAAATATTTCTCAAACGTACGAGTGCTAGCTCATCATTGTCGAGAAATATATTCTTTACTTTAAAGAATTTATATCATCCGATCAATTATCAGATAATATTTTAATTTCTTTATACGAAATATTTATAACCATTGTAGACATCGATTGGCTTGTGTGTGACCCTCTTGGGTTCATCGTGAGCTGGACATGAATATGTATACGAACAGTTAGCAACACTTCGACGCAACACTTTGTAATTGAAGTTATCAATGATCATGGGTGACCTCTAGTAAGATATCATGACCCCTAGACACGATGAATAAAGATTCCAAATTAGCCTTCAAAGTCGTACGTGCATATAGTAAAGTCCCTCTGCTGTGGACTCCTGATTGAGTGCGGGTTATGTTATAGTCAAACCCCTAACTCAATCATAGGATCAGGAATTCAAATCATATACAGGATCCACTTATCCAAAAATATATTTTCGAATAAGTGTACTTTGATTAAAGATTTAATCCCTGTTTATGACATCCCTACCTAGGACCTCAAGCTCAGATGTCTAAGCCAGTAGATTCCATCTTGATCATTACCTATCCTCATACAAAAAGAACACATTACCATCAAGCTTCTTTCATCAGGCATGGCTAGCTCGATGTGATATCCACAAGTAAATGATGTGTCTCAGTGTAGAGAACAGCTGTGATATCTCAGGTCAAAGGACTAGTGATACACTAGTATGGTTGTACAACTTGTTATTGACAGTAGACATCCACCCATGTGACTAATCGCTATTGGTCATGTTCAGTAATACGTTCACAAACGTATTATCCATGTTTATGCTCTTGTGACATGAGACTCGTCACCCAACTATTAGCATTGAATACTAATGGCAGCAACAAAACATGTCGGTCATGTAATGTGCAATATCATCGTCTCTAATGACATTACCTCAAACGGGAACTTATTTGGATGTATTCAAATCATAGACTCTATTCTTATATCCACAACACATTGTAGATAGAGTCTTGATGTATAATACATCACGGGATCTCATTTTGCATTCATAATCAAATTATCAATTAATATTACAACTGATGGAATGGAAAATGATATAATAAATGTTATTTATTAATTATAAACAAATTTACAATTAATATTCAGAGTATATATACTATACAATGATAATCCCAAACAATATGACATGATTGGTTCTAGGACATATATCCAACAGTAAACCATAGCCAGATTAGGTCTGGTAAATCTTACCCTCCCTAGGTGTCGTAAGCCCTTAACCCGGACTAGGCATCTTTTGTATCTAAGACCTGGATTCATGGCAAGATGTGATAAACCCTGATTAGGTCAGGTGAATCTAAGGTTAAGGTTGGCTGTATGCCCTAAAATCCCTTAACACTTAGTAATATTTGTAAAATCCTACCCTGCCCAGGTGTCGTAAGCCCTTGACCCTGATCAAGCATCTTTTACGTCTAAGACCTAGTCAGTGGCAAGGCGTGGTAAACCCTGGCTGGGTCAGGTCCTTCTAAGGTTAAGGTTGGTTCAATGTCCTAAAATCCCTTAACATTTAGTAAAAATTTCAAGTAATGATTCATCCCAGGTGCCATAAGTCCTGAGCCGCATTAGGCATCCTTAAATGACTAAGGCCTAATCGAGTGAGGCATGTTAAAACCTGGATGAATCTAATTCAGAGTTATAAAAACTTGAAGACTTTTAAATATCCCCACCAAAGCCCCCCCCCTGTTTTGAAAAGATGCCTGACTTGAAGGGTTCACAACTATTTTTATAAGGTTAGTGGATCCATTAAGTTAGTTTATTATTAAGGTCATAATAGCAGTAAGGAAAAAGAGAAAAACTTGCGAAAGCAGCATAGGAATGCAAAAGTGTATTTTCATTGATTGAAGGAAAATTATACATCTGTCTTGTGTACATACAAAAGATACAAAAGAAATGGGGTCAGAAAAATTTACAAAACGTTGCGAAAATTCTAAGTCCTAAAAAATCTACGTATGCAAGAGAGTCCCTCTCTTTTACTCAGATAATTCCACCACCTGGACTTCGACCTGGGGTGTAAGAGGGACGTCCCCTCTTGATTGGCCTGGGGCAGGGGTAGGGGCATCTTCATCAATTTTCTCCTGAGGGGTGGGGGCCTCTTTCTCTTTATGAACCGAGTCCCTTTCATCAACAACTTCCATTGTATCCTGGGTCGGAGTCTCAGGGAGCTTTTCTATAGCAGATGTCCCTGATATACGTGGGATGTCCCGACCCAATTGGTCAAAGAGCCAGCATAGGTCCAGTTGAGCGTCCTCTAGAACGAAGAGGTGGATGGTCAGGTCAATGCCTTCATCTACCCCTTGGTCATACTGGGCTTCTAGTTGGGAGGGTATCGCCTGCAACTCCTGAGACTGCTCATCAATACAATACTGCAGTATTTTCTTTGTTTCTTCCAAGGCCTTGTGCTCCTCTCGAACACCTTTGAGCCTCCCTTTGATTTCTTCATACGCTATAACGATCCCTAAATTTTGCTTCTTCAGCTGATCGTTCTGATCTTTCAAAACCCGGTAGATGTCATACAACTTTTTGCATTGGCCCTTTCATTTTTGCTTGAACTTTTCAAAACTTGCCTTCTCCCTCTCTAGCACCTGGACCTGGTTTTCAACATTGAACAACCTTTGTAGGCTTTCTCCTCCTTGACCCAGTTTGATTTCTCCCATAGAAGTTGGGACTTCTCCCCCTCCAAATCGGAGATCTTGGGTATCAGCTCCTCCCTTTCTTAGGAAGCGCTTTCTTGAGCTTGGGCAATGGGTTCCTAAACTTTCTTCTCCAATTTCTTCACTGTAGTCAGGGCCCTTTATTGGACAGCGATGGCATTCTTAAAATCTTCGACGAACATATCCAAGACAAAGGTCAGGCAGTTATTCAAGGATCTATTAAACTAATACTTGGATTTCAAAAGCAAGAATAACTTACCCAATGGGCATGAAAGCTCATGGATTTAAATGCTACCTCAAGAGATAGATCTCCTATCTCCTTGGTCTCCCCAGGAGAAACTGCCTCCCTATGCCGATTCAGCGGGAAAAGTAGATGCCCAAAATTCTTCCTCTTCTCTTCAGGGAAGTCTTCCATTAGTATGGCATCTAGATCCCCTGACGCCTCGCTACTCAGGGGAAAGGGGTTTTCAATCTCGAAGAGAGGCGGGTCTCCCTACCCCCGTCTCAGGCCTTCATCTACCCCAGATCCCTGGGACTTGCCTACCATCAGCGTTGATTTAGGGCCAACTGCCCCTTTTATATTTTATCCCAAAAGCTGAGCGACTGTGATGCCTTCCATGCGGGTTGGGACATCTTCGGGCTACCTATCTATAGGGTGAGGAAGAGGGTCAATATTTTTTTCTCTTCCTCACCTCTTCTCGACTGTCGTCCAGGATTCTTTTTCCCTTATCCTTCATCAGAACTAGGTCATCTTTAGGGAGATGCCTCTGGGCCTCCTCTCTGAGCACCTCCTTGAAAGAGATGCCTTTGGACTTAGGGCGCTCTGTCGGTTTGCCCTTCTTAGGGGTCTTCTTTAGATCCTCCTTCATGGGCCCCTTGCTCTTATCCAAAGAAGCCTTTTGTTTGGGGTCAATGGGCTTCACCCTCTTTGACTCCTCCTTTGAAAGCATTGCCTTCAACACATTTGTTGCTTTCTGCTTTCGATCGGCCACAATACTCTTTGTCCCTGCAGCTGCACAAGTATAAAGGGTGGCAAGGAAAGAATCAAAAGTAAATTCAAGAACTAATGCTGAGAGAAGGAGATTTTACCCTTGTTTAAGTGAGTCCTAATCTTGGTCAACTCATTCCTGATCGCCGCCTTCAACACCAGGCCAAACTTCACTTGAGCATCCATGCTCAAGAGATCTCTCATATCTGCTTGAGGCAGGGAATCCACCTTGTTGACCACCTTGACTGGGATCCTAGGCTACTCTCGGCTAATATCTGCACAAAGTAAAGTGGGTAAGAATGTTTATAGATAAAAAATTCTTAACTACTTGTTGCTTGTTTTACCTGGATCTTGGAAGGTGGTAGGGATGGCGTCCTGACATGATACCGCCCAGTTACCATTGATTATAAACTAGCGGTCCTTCCAATCCTTGTTATAGGAAGGACTCTCCTTCAGGTTCGGCTGGTATCCTGGACAGATTTATAGATAGTACCACTCTGGATAGTGGCTAGTATTCTTTTTGGAGGCGTAAAAATACAGCACCTTATTCGGGGTGAGGGTAAAAAAAGCGGGCTTCAGCCTTCAGCACGAACCAACCCCCTAAGACCCTCCAACTGTTCAAGGTCAATTGGTAAGGAGGAATCTGGAATGCCTCAAACATCCGGGCGAAGTAGCTTTAAAGGGGAAATCTAACCCCGAGCAGTAGGTGCTATTCGTTGAAAGCTACATCCCCTAGTCCCGGGGCGTTGGGAATTTTGTCAGCCCTAGGAACCCTGAGCTTAACGCTCTCAAAGATTTTGTATAACCGGAGGTATGTCTGTAGGTCCATCTCAGTGATCATTAAGGGGAACCAATCTACTTCGTTGGGTCCTCTGGCCCGAGCTTGTCTATTCGTGCTCCTTCCATCATCCCCCCTCTCATGGGTGGGGGTGGCTGCATGAGTGGACTCCCTTCAGTGACCAGCATCCTTCAAACCTCTTTTGTCAACCATTTCTTCACAAAGCTTTAGCAAATACCTGTAATAAAAAAACACAAAAAACAGAAGTAGTGAAAGCACAAAAAAGCTAGAAAGAAGTATTAAGAGAGAAAATCAAATTTCGTGAAAATGACAGGTGAAGGAGGGGGGTATTTATAGGAAAAGAGGGGCAATCCCTACTATAGATCTAAACAAACAAGGAGTTGTCACATGTCTAATCCATTAATACCCCCCAGATCGAGAAACTATCACATCCCCCAACAGTAATTCAACACGTGGCGCATCCTTGACCTAGCATTTAAAATCTGCCCAGTAATCGAGGAGCTGCCTACTTAGAGATAGTTCTTGACAGTTGTGAGATGACTCTTGATAAGGGGCAAGTAACGCAGATGGAATAGATACCCAGGCAGAACATGTCATCAATAGCTAACAAATCCATTAAAGGAAAGAGAAAAGATCCAAGTGATCAGGAAACTTCCACAACACGTCAACCGTCTCAGTGGTTGATTATACTACCAGTCGACTAAGTCCCTTGAGCTAACTCCCCTCCCTTGGGATGATTCATCATAGGCATGAGTTTCTGGAACGAGCTCGATGAGTCTTAAACCAAAATCTGGGGGACTAGATGTTTGGGGGAAAAAACTGAAGTAACATGTGGACACCCAATCAACAAGACACGTGACAGGAGGCTATGTGTAATCTCAGGGATTCCACTATCCTAGGTAAGAATTGGACATCCGTCAGCAAGACACGTGGTAGGAGGCCATGTGTGAATATAAAAAGTCTCCATCTCAGGGGTATTCTATCCCAGGTGTCTCCCGACTTAAGGGTTCAACATCCCTGATGATATTCGCCCTAGGCAACTTGCGACCCCAGAGAATCATCATCGTCTTAGGATTCCAAACGTTTTAGAAGTCAAGAAGACAAAAGTGCCTTCTCAAGATTCTCCACCATCATCAACAACAGGTCTCAGACATCCAAAAGTTAGAGCTTGTAGTCATTCGTCGACTTAGGAATCAGGATAGCTTCTCAAAAAAATCGCCCTAGGCCAGAATTTCCCCTTTAGCTGGCTCTTAGGTAATCCCTGACCAAGGTCTCAATAAACACATGCCTTCTCCCACTCAAATATGGGAATGTGATGAGTACATAAAAGTGTATGTGTATTAAGAGTTAAATTTATCATTTTACACTTAAAGTATGATTAACTTTCTCCATTTATGCATATTTCTAGTTTTTGATATAAAATGTACTTTGTTTGTAATTTCAGTTAATTTTGGTCTCTG